>JAVGVS010001287.1:0-25555 GCA_032718565.1 Distichodus sexfasciatus
GAGCTCAAGTCCAAGTCAAGTCTCAAGTCTTCAAGCTGTAGCCCAATCCAAGTATGAAGTCTTTGAGCTTGAGTTCAAATCTTTGAGCTCCAAAGTTCTAGTCAGGTCTCAAGTCTTTGAGCATGAATCAAGTAGTTACGTCTCAAGTAGGTACTAAAAACGACTCACAGTTGAGGTTTTGAACGCAACATTTGCTTCAGTTTCACTCTCTGACAATCTGCACATCTGTGCAGGCGAGCGGATCCATTTGGAAGTGTGCGAAAGCGTTAATAACGCACCGCTTAACCCAAACTGTGGCCTCACGCTCGCTAGAATGGCGCGATTAGAGGAGTAATTCCGCGATGACAGGCGGCGTGTGTTAAGAGTGGTTACCTTGATGTCTGATCTCTCGTCGTCGTCCTCCTCCAGCAGGTCGCTGTGCTCCGTTCGGGACGTCCCGGGAGACTCGCTGCTGTTGGGAGCCTGTGAATCACACACACACCTGGGTTTATAGACAGCCTTGACAGCACGGTTAAACACACACACACACACTTTCTACACGCTTCCTTCAACCCAGCTGGGTCCTATGTCTTAATTGTCGTCTCAGTCGTCAAAATGTCTTTCTTTCTACGTTTTCGCCGCTTAACTCCTTCCACAGTTTTTGTCGTAGACACATTCTGACCTTTTCACTTCCACTGAACCAATTTATCCCTCCGTCTTTACTATATTTTTTTATCTTTTTCCAGGGTTCAGCAATCTGTTTGTCCCAGTTTCGCGCTGGAAAAATGTAATTTTGGATTTAACCTGTAAAACAAGCAAACGAACGATACACAGATTAGTCTCCAGCTCCAGACTCACCATGGGCTCCTTCACGTCCTCCTCGTCGTCGTTGCCGCGGGCGGCGTTGTGGTCGCTGTGTACGATCTGGACGCGGATGTCACTTTTGGACAGCCGAGTTCCTTTCTTGCCTGTTAGAAGAGCAAAGAGTGGACAGAGTGGACATTAATCAGGGGAAAAATCGTCAGAAAGGACGCGTTGAGGTTGCGAGGCCAACGCCGAGACGGGCGGGTAATTAGGCTCACGCAGAAGAGAGGCGGGATCTGAGCTCACCTTTAGCAGTGTGGCGGCAGCAGATGGACACCAGGGTGATGACGCAGACGATGAAGACGCAGCCGCCTCCCACCGACGCCCCGACGATGATCAGCATGGGCAGAGCCTCTGTTTTAAAACCAAATGAAATAGCAAGGTTAGGCTTCTTTTTATTGATAACAAATCCGCAGTTACAAATTTCCGAATTCGTAATCCAGTCCTAGCTAAGCCGGTTTGAAACCAGTTTTCTCCGAAAACTTCCCAGTTTCAACTACATGGAATACAAACCCAGCACTAGCCAGCTGGTAACTTTAATCTCTCCAGTCTGGTTTGACTTTGTAACAGCGGTATAGTATAAACTCAGGTTTAAACTAGAATTTAAACAAAAAGAAACGTCACGTAGCCAAAAGAAGCTCGGCATCAGCGAGACGTCTTACAGCATGAGCTTTTAAGTAGCCGGCGTCCGTCCTCGAATCTCAGATGTGGCAATTTATCAGCGTTACGAACGCGACTCTCGCGACTCTCGTACGGAATTACCCAAGAACCATTTAATTTCCCCAAGGGCCGTCTCCGGCAGCCTCGCCTCAATTCTCCAGGGGCGGGGAAGAGATCTAGGCTACTGCCAGCTTTGCATCGCTATCAAGCATCTGCATCTCGGGCAGAGAGAGAACGCCGGGATCTCATCGTCCCGCAGCCTCTGCGACTGCCTCAGATCCCCGTCGGATGAGAGGTAACCGGGCCTGACGTGCGGCGAGACGGCCGACGCAAATCTAATTAGAGATTTCGGGGAGATAGATAGCGCGGCGGCTTGTCCCTCCCGAGATTCGGCTTTTTTTCTTTCTAATGCCTCGATGCAAATCGGCTTATTTTCGCTACGGTCCCGCGACTCGGGATTGGGAGTCGGGTTTGCGAAAAGGAGCGATTCGTTCGGCCTCGTTCACCAATATCTTAAATTCGTTCTTGCAGAAAATCTTTGTGCTGTTCTGGAAGAACGTTGGGAAAATTATATTACCGCTAATAGAATACAGAACTCTCGTTCTTCACCGTGTCAGTTTGTTTTACGAGATTTGGTTTTACGAGAAAACTTTTCCGTTTTACGAGATTTTGTTTTCGCAGTCCTGCAGTGTGTTGACGCCTGCCAAGGGTTGGTCCCCACCTTACACCCGTAAATTCCCAAGACAGGCCTGGTTGGGATTAATCGGTTTGGAGAGTGAATGAATGAATGAATATTTCCGGAATAAAGAATTGGGAAAAATCACAACCTGTTACACAGTTACCTTAATTGTAACGCAATAATTATAAAAATTATAACGCCCTCCAGAATTTCCCGGATCTTTTTTTGAGTTTGTTGTGCCTAAAGTTCTTGATCCTAAAACTCGATTCCCAACGAACCCATTTTCTTGATTCTTGAGATCTTTTTCCTTTCGATTTCTTAAGACTGAGGGTTCGAATCCCAAGACAACCCTGAGCAAAACCCTTAATCCCAAACTGTTCTGTCCCTGGAATTCGGAAATGTCACTTTGAATAAAAGTGTTTGCTAAATGAATCAAACTCAATTGCAATATATACATTTGGAATTGTACATCGCCACAACCGACAAAGGCCCGCGTCGACTCGGGTTTTTAAGCGAGCGAAGGCTCCGAACTGAATCCCATCCGGGCGATTCGCGACGACCGCGAAACTAATTGATTCGGGCTCAAAATCTATATCTGTGTTATGGGGCAGATGTTTTCATTAAGTACACCATCTCCTGATTAAACGATATCGATTTGCCGGTGTGTAATTAAGATAAGCGCAGGACCGGAGGCCCGTCTTGACGGACTGTGGGACCCTGGGCTCGCTCGAGTTTTTCCAGTTTGATCGGGGAGGAGGAGAAGGAGGAGGAGGAAGGTCCTGTCACGATTCATTTGGGATAAAAACAACCCCTCCCTCCCCTGATGGGGGTCTAACCTACTAAATGAAATCTTTACATTATCCCGCAAAACTACTTTACAGCAACTCTAATCTCATCTCCCCACCGCTGCTGGGTTTTTTTTTGTTTTTTTTTTACCTTCCCCATTATAAACGAGCAGAGATTTATTTCAGATTAAGAGCCCGTCTTAAAGGTGCAACGTGAGGAATAATTCCTTTTCCGAATTAGGGTGATGCCTCTTGTTTTTCACTATCCTAATAAACCCCAATTGAAAAAAATAAATAAATTAAAAAATGTAGGTCTCGCTAATTAACTAATGAGAAGAGTCAGGTGGGCGGAAATTAGACGGGACGCGAAATTTGCATTTGCGGCCGCGCGAGACTTTAATCTCCAGCCGGGATCAAAATTCCGAGTAGAGAATGATTATTAATGTTCCCTGCACCACCGGGTGGTTCGACGAGACTAACTGTCTTGGCGTGTGTGTGTTTTGTGGTTTGTGGGGGGGGTGTGTGTGTGTAGATGTTACAGTTCTTTGTGAGTCCCGATTTTCACCCATAATACAAGAAAAAAAATATATATATATAATGTATACTGGCGCAAAACGTTGAGCCGTACGTCGACGAACTCACTTTTTTTGGGGGGGATCAAGAATTTTAGGATCAAGAATTTTAGGCGCAACAAACTCAAAAAAAGATCCGGGAAATTCTGGAGGACGTTATAATTTTCATAATTATTGCGTTACAATTAAGGTAATTGTGTAAATTCAATTTTCGTTTTGGACACAGTTGACTTCTATCCCTTTAAGATGTTATTATCTGACATTTGGCAAAATTAGATGGAACCGGTAAATTAACATTAACAAAAAACATCTGTCGAACAACTGTATTATTATTACATCAAGTAATTATATAATAATTACAATTAATTACAATTTAGGATGGAGGCGGACGACTTCTTCCCCTTTAAGACACCTTTACGAAGCATGTGTCAAACCGCTGTATTAAAATATAGTGTAATTGCTAACTGTATTATAATTACACTAATATATTGTAATTAGAGGTTAATTATCAACTGAATTAATTGTATTATAAATGGTGTAACAGTAATTAACTGTGGAAATTTAATTTAATCCTGGACGCAATTAACTTCTGTAGCTTTGGCTAAAGAACGATGGCGCTGGTAAACGAGTGGACAGGAGTCTGAGCGTCACTCCGCCCACCTTGCTCCTTGAGGGTGACGAGCGCGGTGCCGGTTCCGAAGCGGTTCCAGGCGGTGCAGTTGTAGCGCAGCGTGAAGTCCTGGGCCAGCGTCTCGGACAGCACCAGGGAGGACAGAACGCCGCGGTCGCTGTTCACCGTCTGCACCGAGAAGCGGCCTGACGAGCCGGACGACAGCATCGTGTCCCCGAACGTCCACACCTGAGGACGGGACGGAGGGTCAGATGCTAATTACAACCTGATGGCGAAATATCAATGGTTTTAATAGTGGACCCTAATGGAAACCAGCAGGTCCATCAGCATTAGGAACCACAGTGGGATGGATAGAGGAAGAAAAACTGGATGGATAGATGGGAAAAGGGAGACAGATAAAGAAGACGGATGGATGGATGGATGGATGGATAGACCAGTGAAGAGATAAACAGATGGAGAAAAAGAAAGAGCTGAGTGAGGATGAAAAGAGGCAAAGAGACGGAGTAAAGGGGAGAGAGAGAGAGAGGGAGAGAGAGAGAGAGAGAGAGGGGAGATGAAAAAAGATAGGCGAAGAAAGAGGGAAGAACAGATGAAGTGTGGAAAAGAGAGAAAGAGAGACAGGGAGGCAGCAAGAACACCCGTGTCTTTCTGCAGGTCAGCAGAGCATCTCTGTAGTGTGTGTGTGTGTGTGTCCTCTAGCTATAAAGTGAAGTGTTATGGTCAAGTCTTTCTTTCTCTCTCTCCATCTCTCTCTCCTCCCTTTGTCCACCTCGGACCCTAATTATCTAGGTTCTGAAGAAGGTTCTGTCCACGTCGTCAGGGTGACGGAGGTCAGCGTTGCCGGGCGCTAATTGCGCAGCATCAGGACCGGCCTTTGTGTGTATGTGTATGTGTTGGTAGGGCTGGGTATGTGAGACCCCCAGGTTTTTCACCTCTACAGACCACAGGGGCAGGAAGGTGAAGTGTGTGTATGTGTGTGTGTGTGTATGTGTGTGTGTGTATGTGTGTGTGTGTGCGTGTGTGTGTGAAAAACAAGGAGAAAGTTGCACAGACTGCAAGAGAGAAAGAATGAAGAGGATAGAAGAGGTTCACTTAAGATCTTGGTTCGAGGGGTTCAAGCCTTGAGGGAGGGCTACACACACACGCACACACACACACACACACACGCACACACACGCACACACCAAAATATCAGCAGAGTCAGAAGAGAGAGACGGTGGGAGAGAGGGTTTGTCAAGAGTGATGCTGCACTGGGTGCAAAACAAGCCTAAACCTAACAAGCATGAACCCACTCATAACACACCTACACACACACCTACACACACGCAGAAACACACACACACATACACACACACTCGCGTAAGAGAAGTTTGGGGAGGAAACACACTTACGATTTTGTCAGGTGGAGGACTGCTGCCCACGAGACACTCCAACTTGCCTTTAGAATGTTTAACAGCCAGCTGAGTGGATTCAGCCATGATGATGGGAGGACCTGGGGAGAGAGAGAGAGAGAGAGAGAATGAGACAGAGGGAGAGAGAGAGAGAGAGAGAGAGGGGGGAATGAGAGAGGGAGAGAGAGAGGGAGTGAGAGAGAGGGAGAGAGAGAGCGGGAGAAAGAGAGCGGGAGAGAGAGAGAGAGAGGGAATGAGAGAGAGAGGGAATGAGACGGAGGGAGAGAGAGAGAGGGAATGAGAGAGAGAGGGAGAGAGAGGGAATGAGACAGAGAGAGGGAATGAGACAGAGGGAGAGAGAGAGGGAATGAGACAGAGGGAGAGAGAGAGGGAATGAGAGAGAGGGAGGGAGGGAGGATAAGGAGATAAAATGATGGAGAGAAAGTGGGACGGAAGACAGATGGTGAGAGAGATTGATGGATGGATCGATGCATAGATGGAGGAAGACAGATAGAGGGTTGGATTGATAGATAGATAGATAGATAGATAGATAGATAGATAGATAGATAGATAGATAGATAGAGTGGGAGAACAAGATGAGAGAAGGAGTACAGAGAAAACAGATGAAGAAAGACAGAGAGAGAGAGAGAGAGAGAGTGAGAATGGGATTTGAGAGAAGAGAGAGGATGAAAAGGGGAAGAGACGGAGAGATTATTGGATGGGAGACGGAGGGAGAGATAAAGGAAGAGTTAAAAATGAGAAAAAAGGAGATAAAAAGAGGGGGAGGAGAGGTGAAGAGAGAAACGGGAGGAAAGAGAGACAGCAGGGGAGAGGAGAGAGAGAGAGAGAGATAGAGGAAGGAATGAGGGAAAACAGGAGAGAGGGAGGGAGGGAGAGAGGGAGGGAGGAGCAGGGAAAGATAGAGGAGAAGAGAGAGAGAGGGGAGATGGAGAGAATGTCAATGAGGGGAATTAAATGGATAAAAAAGGCATAAGAGCGAATGAGAGGCAGGAGTGTGTGTGTGTGTGTGAGCTGGAGAGTGTGAGGATGATGGAGGCAGGAGCAGAAGAGCCGAGGAGTGTGAGCTCGACACCGACAGGTAGTTAGTGTGTGTGTGTGTGTGTGTGTGTGTTGTGTTGCCGTGGTGAAGAGGTTTAATGAGAGAGTTGTGCTGCTTCAGGGTGGAGGAGTGAGCTTTGCTTCACCACACCGCCCGGCCCTGAAGAGAAAAGCAGATTCTACACTGCTTACATCGCCAAAAAGACCTGATGTAGAGGTGTGTGTGTGTGTGTGTTTTACCATTAACGTGAGCTGGATGCCTGCCACGCCTTTATCCTGGGTGAATGATGGCTTTGCAGGTATAACCCGCTGTCCTCTACACGCTTTTGTGCTGAGGTGTTAAGGAGCACCTGTCACACACACACACACACATCGCCATTTCTTTTGCTAAGACTTTTGTGGGCATTGCGCAGACATTGCAATGATGACTAAGACAGAAACTGTGAAAAGAGTGAAAGGAGAAGAAGAAGAAGAAGATGAAGAAGAAGAAGAAAAACAGACAAAGAAAGAAGAAAACAGAAAAAGAAGAAAAGTAAGGGGAATAAACGAGAAAAGAAAAAAGATGAAAATACAATGAAAGATAGAAGAAGAAAAAGAAAAGAGATGAACAATAAAGGAGAAAAAAGAAAAGGTGAAGAAGGAGGAGGAAGACAGAAAAGGAAAAAAAAGGAAGAGGAAGGAAATAAGGAGAAGAAACGAAAAGAAAAATAAACAAGAGAAGAAGAAGAAGAAGAAGAAGAAGGAGGAGGAGAAGAAGGAGACGAAAATAAAAAGAGAGCAGAAGTAGAAGAAGAAGAAGAAGAAGAAGAAGAAGAAGAAGAAGAAGAAGGAGAAGAAGGAAATAAAATAAAAAGAGAACCGGGAGGGAGAAGAAGGAGAAGAAGAAGAAGGGAGAAAGAAGGAAGAAGAAGAAGAAGGAGGAGGAGAAGAAGGAGGTTGAAAAATAAAAGAGAACCAAGGAGAAGAAGGAGAAGAAGGAGAAGAAGAAGAAAAAGACAAAGAAGAAGAAGAAGAAGAAGGGGAAGAAGAAGAAGAAAATAAAAAGAGAACAGAAAGAAGAAGAAGAAGAAAAGGAACTTCCACTTTCTCGCCTCAAACTCCTCCTCCTCCGTTCTGGACTCCCGCACCTTCACCATGTCCACCAGCAGGTGGTGTGGCGGCGCCGAGTTCCCCCGTTAAACCGCGTCGTCGTTCGCTAGCCTTCGCCCCGCCGCCCAAAATGGCTATTAATCCGTTTAGCGCTTGCCTCGATTTTTCATCCGCTAACATTCATCGAATAAGCCAATTAATCCATATCTGGTGGCGGTGAAGTCTAGGCGAAGCCAGAGTGAGGTGTGTGTGTGTGTGTGTGTGTGTCGGGTGGGTTGTTTTTCGGGATGGGGGATGGAGGACGGTGGGGAGAAAGGTTGGGGGTTGACGTATGCGGAAATTAGCCGATCGCTTTAGCCCTGGGCGTTTAAAACTCGCTCTCCTTTCTCATCCCCCTCTTTCCTCCTTGTTTGCTTTCTCGGGCTCTTTGTGAAATCCGATTATCCCGGTTCCCGGGAGACGGCGGGCTGGCGCGTGGATGCCGAGGTCTGCGGTAAGCCGAAAATACCGGCGCTTTCTGGCACTCGTCGCCGCGGCCATCTCCTCGACGGGTACAAAAAGCTCAGAGATGGCGGGAAAAATCGGTTACACGATCATCTCTAAGAGAGAGAGAGAGAGAGAGAAGGGGACGCTAACGGAAGAACGGACGCGGTTACGCTTCCTAACCTTTGCTGGAGCGTTGGCAAAATTCGAATCTTGCGAATTCAGAAGCATTGTTTGCGCGTTTTCCAGTCGATTGTAACTTCGCTAACCATCGCAGCAACAAGTCGTAGCGCTTCCATCTTTACGTTCCTGTTTCACCTGAGGGTCGTCGTTAAATTGGCTCCTGATTTGACCTTGTATTGTTCACTGCGAGAGACTAAAATACATTTAGAGAGAGAGAGCGCTAACTCCCGACTCGCGTCTTATAGTAGCTCAACTTGGGATCAGAAGTCTCGAAGGTTAGCGTGAACGGTGCGACAATCCGACGACTGGCGTGAACGGTATATTTCGATTTTTGGGAAGAAAACGGACATGACGTACCACGCTGGAGCCCTGCTTGGTCCAGGCGAGGGTGAGAGGAGGGTTTCCGGTCCACGAGCACGTGAAGGCGGCGTCCATCCCCGTGTCCACAGTCAACGGTTTGGGTTCCGAAAGCAACCTGGGACCGACTAAAATAACGACTAAAATTAATTTCAGTCAAAATGCAGAAACCAGTTTCTTTCAACAGTATAACTGTACCGAACCTAAAGTACGCAGTGTGGAGGACAGTTTATAAACGTGCCGTCCTTTAAATGCGCATAAAGCCGCGGAAAACGTTGACGCATTGAGAGCACCCTGAATCTCATTTCCCTTTTTATACGAAGCGTTCACAACACACAACATTTACAACAACTTAGCAACGGTTTGAAATACTCTTTTTGTACTTACACTGGACGTCAACGAGGGTGCTGACGTTGGTGCTGCCCACCGAGTTGGAAACCTCGCACGAGACAGGGTCGGTGAAGTACGAGTAATCCACCGTCACCTCCAAACTGTCGCCGTTAGCTTCTGAAATTGGGACGCCGCCTTTCGACCACCTTACCGGCCGGAAAAAAATGGAATAAGATATCAACGGACTTCATTCGCCACTTTGCGAAAATCCACTTACGTAGTTTCCACAAAGATTCGAACGTTCGCCAATGTTTTCTTATTTGAGATTTGTGCAAAATATTATTATTCTCTTTAATTCTACAGTTGTATAATATTCAGTGTTGGCAAAACTTTTTTTTATCTCGAATAAATTCTTAAGTACGTTGAAATGTTGAAATGTTGAATTTCAACATATTTAAGAGAAGGTCCTGGGTTCGAGCCCCGGGGATGGCCGTAGGGTCTTACTGCGTGTGGAGTTTGCGTGCTCTCCCCACGTTCGCGTGGGTTTACTCCGGGTGCTCCGGTTTCCTCCCACAGTCCAAAGGCATGCGATATAGGTTGACTGGTGACTCTAAATTGGCCCCGTAAGGTGTGTGTGTGTGTGTGTGTGCCCTGCGGTGTGTTGGCGTCTGCCCAGGGTTGGTCCCCGCCTTGCGCCCGTGAGTTCCCGGGATAGGCTCCGGTCCCCCCCGCGGCCCCAGTTAGGATTAAGCGGTTCGGAAAATGAAGGAATGTTGAAATGTAGCACTTTAACGGATATAACCGCAAAATCCCTTCCAAGAGATTTTTAATCTATCGTTACTTTATTAAATCATTAATTATCAATACCAGTGACCTCTCCTATTACACACTTCCAATATGCTGAAACAGCCGCAGTGCAGGAATACCGACATTAATCCCAATCCTATCTGAGATTTAATCCCAGTCCTGCCCTGATACCCGGCTAATCCGGGATTAGATGCCTGCTGCGTTGTTGTGATCGCTGTAACATCACCTTGTTCTCCTTATTTATTTACATTTCTACTTTTTTTTGGTACTTAACTCTGTCCACGGTTTTAGTCGAGACGTTCTTCATGTCTTAAAATGTTCAGCTCATCAAGGAACCAACCCAACTCCGTCCCTCCTTACGCGGTTGTTCAGCTAGAGTACTTTAAAAGTTTTTGACTCAATTTTTTAAAGTCCAGTCCCTAAATCTGACCAATTTCAGAGAAAAGGTTTTGGTTTGATCAACCAACGCAGTGACCTATGAACTATTTCCCCCAAAAAAGGCAACATAGGTCACTGCGTTGGTCCCTAAATCTGACCAATTTCAGAGAAAAGGTTTTGGTTTGATCAACCAACGCAGTGACCTATGAACTATTTCCCCCAAAAAAGGCAACATAGGTCACTGCGTTGGTCCCTAAATCTGACCAATTCCAGAGAAAAGGTTTTGGTTTGATCAACCAACGCAGTGACCTATGAACTATTTCCCCCAAAAAAGGCAACATAGGTCACTGCGTTGGTCCCTAAATCTGACCAATTTCAGAGAAAAGGTTTTGGTTTGATCAGCCAACGCAGTGACCTATGTAAGCATGAACTGTAGCCTTTTTTGGGGGAAATATTTCAGTGCTGATTTTATCGCTCCTGTTTAAGTTTTTCACCAAGTTTTTGTTACATACCGTTTGCAGCTAGTTTTTTTTTTTACTCAAATTTTTTGTTTTGTTCAAAACCATTCAAATAGCATTCAAAGCTATCAATCTGAAGGCACGAGCCTGTTGTTTGTTCCGTAGTTTACTAGTTCACTTTATTTCTCCTATTCACCCTTTTTTTTTAAAATCCCTTTTCTGTGTTTTAGTCAACAGACAACAATCATGCAATTTTCCGGGGAAATTGTCCGTCTTGTTTTTACCTGTATCCTGTGATTTCCGGATTGGCGGAGGCGGAGCAGATGAAAAGAACTTTCGCTCCCTCCATCACCGTCTGGGGCTGGACGGACAGAGTGACGGAGGGCGGATCTGAAAAACAAGACCACTCCACGTCAGGATTTTTTTTATAACCTTGGAATTGGCTTTCAAAGACGTCTGATGTTATGTATAAGGAAATTTTATGTAAAATGCAGTCTGAGAGACTTAGAGTCTCGGTCTGGAACAAACAGATGCACAAAATGCAATTCTGACCCCAAAATCAGAGAAAATCTTTTCATTTGTAACTTGTTTTACTCTATTTTTTATACTCTTGCTACCTGGTAAACGCGAAAAACGAGTAGCATGAGGGAGTAAGCTTCACAAAAATGTTGTGTTCTACTAGTAGTAGTAGTATGCGATTTGGGACGAGGCCCTCATCTTTGGGAATTTGCTAGATTTGCGTTGCTAAAATGTGACGTTGCAACTTCGATTATGTAAATTGTGCAACAGTAATCACAATGACGCCATTAACCGTTTTGCTAGGTTCTAGGGTTATGGTCTAAGTGTAATGACTTCCACTATGTAGTGTACTACCACGCGATTTGGGACAAGGCCCTCATCTTTGGGAATTTGCTAGATTTGCGTTCATACAGTAAAATGTGACGTTGCAACTTCGATTATGTAAATTGTGCAACAGTAGTCATAATTACGCCATTAACCGTTTTGCTAGGTTCTAGGGTTATGGTCTAAGTGTAATGACTTCCACTATGTAGTGTAGTAGTACGCGATTTGGGACAAGGCCCTCATCTTTGGGAATTTGCTAGATTTGCGTTGCTAAAATGTGACGTTGCAACTTCGATTATGTAAATTGTGCAACAGTAATCACAATGACGCCATTAACCGTTTTGCTAGGTTCTAGGGTTATGGTCTAAGTGTAATGACTTCTACTATGTAGTGTAGTAGTACGTGATTTGGGACCAGGCCCTCATCTATGGGAACCTGTCCGATTTGTCCGATTAAAAACTGTGACAAAGCAATCATAAATTTGCAATTTTGATAATTATAAACCCTGACTAGGGGTGAAGGCTGCTACTATGTAGTACAGTAGTATATGATTTGGGACGAGGCCCTATGCTAGATTTGTGTTACTAAAACATGATTTTGCAGTAAATGTGACTTTCCATTTTTGTAAACCTCGTTATAAGCACTAGGCGTAATGACTACCAGATATTAGTTATTTGATTAGATTTAACCAATACTACCAAATTTACAAGGCAAGGCTCGTGTCCCAAACCGCTTATTACTTCACTATCAGGTAGTTGGGTTAGGTTATGCGGTTCGGGACACAGCCCTGGCCTTGTAAATCTGTTGGTAATGATTAAAAAATCAATTAAAGAGTCAGTGTGTGTGTGTGTGTGTGATAGAGAGAGCAAACTGACGTTGCACGTTGATAGTGACGGAGGTCTGGCGTCCGGCCGGAGCTGCAGGGTTCAGCACTCGGCAGGTGTAGGTTCGGCCAGAGTCGCGGTCCTCCGGCACCAGGGGCAACAAGCTGACCGCCGTCTCCCTCTTCCCATCATCCATCAGCCACTAAACACACACATACACACACACACGTTACATATTTATTAAATAATACATATAGAAATTATTGATTTATTTCATGTATTCATTCGTAAGTGAGATTCTCAGCCTGCATTTATTCCATCCTTCCTTTGTGTTCCTTTGTACAAATTCATCCAAACATCCATCCATCCATCATTCATCCATCCATCCACCTATCCATTTATTTATGCATCCATCCATCCATCCAACCTTCCATTCATTTATTCATCCATCCATCCTTTTGATCAGCCATAATCCATTCATTTATCAATCCATCATCCATTCATCCATCCACCTATCCATTTATTCATCCATCCATCCATCCATCCATCCATCCATCCATTCATTCATTCAACCTTCCATTCATTTATTCATCCATCCATCCATCCATCCATTTATCAACTCATCATTCATTCATCCATCCATCCATCCATCATTCATCCATCCACCTATCCATTTATTCATCCATCCATCCATTCAACCTTCCATTCATTTATTCACCCATCCATCCATTTGATCAGCCACAATCCATCCACCAACTCATCATTCATTCATCCATCCATCCATCATTCATCCATCCATCCATCCATCCATCCATCCACCTATCCATTTATTCATCCATCCATTCATTCAACCTTCCATTCATTTATTCATCCATCCATTTGATCAGCCACAATCCATCCATTTATCAACTTATCATTCATTCATCCATCCATCCATCCATCCTTCATCCATCCACCTATCCATTTATTCATCCATCCATCCATCCATCCATCCATTCATTTAACCTCCCATTCATGTATTCATCTTTCCATCCATTTGATCATCCATAATCCATCCATTTATCAATTCATCATTCATTCATCCGTCATTCATCCATCCATCCATTATTCATCCATCCACCTATCCATTTATTCATCCATCCATCCATTCAACATTCCATTCATTTATTCATTCATCCATCCATCCTTTCGATCAGCCATATTCCATTCATTTATCAAGTCATCATCCATTCATCCTTCCATTCATTTATTCTTCCATCCATCCATTTGATCAGCCATAATCCATCCATTTATCAATTCATCATTCATTCATCCATCATTCATCCATCCATCCATTCACTGATTCACCCATTTATCATTTATCCATTTATTCATCCATCCCTTCCATGATTTATCCATCTATCATTCATCGATGAATCATTCATTAATCTATCCATTATTCATCCATCCATCTATTTATTCATTCATCCATCTGCCCATCAATTCAGAAACTGATTTGTTAGTTTCTTATTTTCTGTTCTGTCCTTCGTTCCTCACTTCTTCCTCATTCTTTCATCAATCAGTTGCTTGTAAGTTGAACAAGTGATCCAACTACTCGTTTACTCATCCATCCACCGGATCCATTTATTCATCCCTTCATTCATCCCTTCCTTCATTTGTTAGATCCTTAGCTTTGGTTTGTTTCATGTTCTTCCTTCATTGATTCGTTCAGGCATCTTTTTTTTTTTTATCACTTTTGAATCATTTATCCATGCAGCCCTGCCTTCCTTTCTTTTTTCTTTCAATTAGTCCCTCAATCGCTTGTTCCCAAATCGAATAACGAAACCTACCATCGATTTATTCCTTCACAAACTGTCCATCCATCCATCCATCCGCTCATTCAATTACTTCTTCAGTTTAATTAATCCATCCATCTCTTCATCATCCATTAGTTCCTTGCTTTTAATCGTACATTCATTCCATCTCTTATTCATTTATTCTTACATTCAACTGCATGCTCATTTCTTTGTGTATTAAATAATTCATCCATCCATCCGTTCAAGCTCTTCCTCGTCTATTCGCTCTTCCAAGTGTTCGTTCATCTATTTAACTCTAATATCGTTCCCGTGAGCCGACTCTCAGTAATTTCAGCTAATAATCAGCGTCGCTCCGTTTATCTCTCCCCGTGGAAACGTTCTTTTTGGCAAAGCTGCATTTTCTTTCCGCACCAGCGTCGCGGCTGTAACCTTCAAACCTGACACCAAACCCACATTTTAAAACAAATCTTTTTTTTTTCCCAGTGACTCATGCTGCGCTGGCTCCACGCTCGTGTCTGCTTTAATCCCGTCTAAGCGTAGCCGGAGCCGGAGAGGAATCCGACACGGGATTAGAACCTGGGAGTCGTTCTGCTAGCGCTGCAGGTGAGCGAGAATGTCAGCGCTGAAGACGTTTGTTAGCTACCAAGCTGGCTAGCATGTCGACTAATTTGCTAGCTACTAAAACAGCTAGTTGTTATTTCATCAAGACAGCAGGGTATTGATGATTGCTAATATTTGCTAACGGGGTTGGGTTGATGCTCTGTTAGGTGTAAATATCGTAAATATTTCTTATATACGTCCAAAATCTAGAATGTTAGATGTTTATAAGGTACCAAATTACGCAACTTATGCGTAATTTCACAACTGCTACGCTATTCTTTCTTTATCACCAGCGTTAGTTCTGTCAAAAAAAAAAGTATTGCATGAAGGAAATGCAACGAACAATGCAAGTTTGATTTCTAACAAATTTAACGTAAAAGTCTTGGAGCTGGTAGCTAAAAGCTAGCTGTGCTTGCTAACGATTTACTTTGAAAAATGCGGCCAACTAACCGACTTAACTAACACGCAAGCTGGTGTTAATTTCGTAAGTGATTTTGATTCACGAAATTAACACCGGCTAGCATGTTAGTTAAGCCGGTTAGCTAGCCGGCGTTAATTCCGTGTCTTAACTACCACGTTAGCCAGGTCCCTGTTTTATTTATTACGACTATGTGCACTTCTGTACTTCAACTGAAATGAAAAATTGGTCTAAACCTAAATTTTTGAGAATTGGCGTTCCTTCCTAACGAGCGCAAGTGTTGATTAGCGTCGCGGCGGCTCCACGTTAGCAGGTGAGCCGCCGTTTTTTCCGCAAAATGCTCCCTCGCTCTACCCATCACTGATTCCATTTGTTTAGGGCGAGATTGTGGATCGATGTGGCTAAGTGAAGGAGTGTGTGAGGCGGAGGGGCGGTTTTTGGGGGGGTGTGTTTGAGAGAGAGAGAGAGAGAGAGAGAGAGGCAGTGGGGCATTAAGGGATGCCTTTTGCCTGCCACAACCCCACCATCGCCGCATCGATGGGGGGCGATCGATGACACAGACCAATCACAAGCCAGATCTGCTCCGACTCGGCACAGGCATTTTTACGCCAGATTGAACCGCCATCGCCGCCTGACAACACCCTCTCTCTCTCTCTGTTCTGCCTCATCCATCATCTATCGCTTTCTTTCCACTCTCTCTCTAATGTTCACTCTTTTAAATGACACTTTTTTCATCTCCGCTCTCTCTCTCTCTCTCTCTCTCTCTCTCTTTCTAACCCTGTATCTTTTTCTCGCTCTCTTCTGCCTCATTCTTTCTTTCTCTCGGTCTCTGTCTCTCTATCTGTCTCTCTCTCTCTCTCTCATCTGCCTCATTCTTTCTTTGCTCTCTCTCTCTCTCTCTCTTTTTCTAACCCTTTATCTTTTTCTCGCTTTCTTCTTTCTTTCTTTCTTTCTTTCTTTCTTTCTTTCTTTCTTTCTCTTGCTCTCTCTCTCTCTCTCTCTCTTTCTTTCTAACCCTGTATCTTTTTCTCATTCTCTTCTGCCTCATTCTTTCTTTTCTCTCTCTTTCTCACACTGTCTCTTTCTTGTTGTATTCTTTTCTCTCTCTCCCTCTCCCTCTCCCTCTCTCTCTCTCTCTCTGTTCTACCTCACTCTTTCTTTTTTCTTTCCATCTCTCTTGTTCTCTCTCTGTCTCTTCTGCCTCTCTCCCTCTTTCTTTCTCTAACTCTCATTCTATTTAATG
The DNA here is from genome assembly GCA_032718565.1 of Distichodus sexfasciatus. Taxonomy (NCBI): domain Eukaryota; kingdom Metazoa; phylum Chordata; class Actinopteri; order Characiformes; family Distichodontidae; genus Distichodus; species Distichodus sexfasciatus. Next base: position 16,430 of record JAVGVS010001287.1, read on the forward strand.
AACATTTTTTCCTCCCTCTTTTCTGCCTGTCTTTTTTTCCTTCTGTCTTTCTTTCCCTCTCTCTTGTTCTCACTCCCTTTCAGTCTCTCCCTTTCTCTTCCCACTTTCTCACTCTATCTTTTCACTCTTTCTCTCTATTGTTCTTTAACCTTCTATTTTTTCTTGTGGCTTCTCTCTCTCTCTCTCTCTCTCTCTCTCTCTCTCACTCTCTCTCTCTCTCTGGCCTCATCCATGTCTCTCACACTCTTTCTCTCCCTGTCCTCCTCCCTCTAGCTCATTTTTTTCTTTCTCCCACCTCTCTCTCGCTCTCTCTCTCTCTCTCATCCATTTATGTCAGCGAGGTGTTATTCTTTTTGCCTCTCCATATTTCTATCTGCTGTACTCACTCCCCACTCTCCATCTCTCAATCACACGCTCTCTCTCACACACACACACACACACACACACACCTCCTCTTTCCTCCCTCCTGCTCTCTCCCTCTCTCACACACACACACACACTCGCGCCGCTCTCTCCCCACTCCAGCATAACTAGAGCATGTCAAAGCGCAGACAGGCAGAAGCGTTTGATACGGCGAGCTGCGGCAGAGAGAATGGAGGGAGGGGGCGAGGGAGAGAGAGAGAGAGAGAGAGAGAGGGATAGGGAGAGGAGGAATCAGCCACAACAATGGCGAAACACACAACGGGGTGAGCGCCGGAGCGTGAAGAAGCGGCGGTGGTGAAAGTGTCACGTTTGTCATGCTGGCTGACCACGCTAAACATCGCTAAACTACATGCTTACGCCGACCGGAGAGACGCCGGCCGAACGGGAGAGAGAGAGAGAGAGGATAGAGTGAGAGATAAATGAGGAGAGAGAGAGAGAGAGAGAGAGAGAGTATTAAGAAGAGAAGGAGGACAGAGGAAGACGAAGAGCAGGAGAAAAGACCAGTGGGAAAAGCATAAAGGGTGAGAGAGAGAGAGAGAGAGAGAGAGAAATTTGATGGCCAGGGGGAAAGAAAGTGATGGGATAAGAGAGGTCAGAAAGAGAAAATGAGAGAAAGAGAGATTAAATAAGAGAAGGGGATAGATGAAGACAAAGAACAGGAGGTGAAAGTAAAGCGGAAAGCAGGGAAAAAGCAGAAAGAAAGAACAGGAGTAAACAGAACGGATGGAGAGAGAAGAAAGAAAGAAAAAGAGACAGAGGAAGCAAGATAGATAGATAGATAGATAGATAGATAGATAGATAGATAGATAGATAGATAGATAGATAGACAGACAGATAGACAGATAGATAGACAGACAGACAGACGGATAGATATATCAATATATATTCTGCAGCAGCAGTGTGAGCAGTGACCCCAGCGCAGAAAGTAAAAAACTCAGAGACGCTGACCTCTGACCCCATCTCACAGCCCCACCTGATCCCTGCAGTGGGGTCACGTCAGGTTAGCAGGGGGGTCACGGTGGAGACGCTCACCTTGGAGTAGATGGCGGAGTGCATGACCTCTCCGTCGCGGTACCAGGTGATGTCGGCCGCGGGTTTGGCCCCCGACGCCCTGCAGGTGAGGTTGTGGGGGGCGTGGGCCTTCAGACGCAGCACCGGACCACCCTCCACCACCGGGTCCGACGGAGGCACTGCAGAGAGAGAGAGAGAGAGAGGTTGGGGGCAAGAAAAACTCCTGTTCCAAAGCAGGCTATTTAGGCCTGGGGTCAGCCGATACAGAGTTCTTCACTGGGATACCGATATCGACAATGTTTTGTGACATAATACTTTGGCAGTGTAGCTACTAACAAAAGTCTAGCTACTACTCTTCCCCCTTCTCAGATTCTGATTGGATGAACGTAAAAATGCCAACCCAAATAACAACATTCTGATGTTAAATTTATTATTATATCTACACCAACGCAGGGCGACTTTTCACGGCACTAGCCCCAACCTAGATTTTAGCGTAAACGCTGCCGTCCAACTTTCGCACAAACTTGTGTTCCACTGATCCCAGGCCAACATCCCGACTCCTGACCCAGGGGCATCAACACAACGCGTCGCTTCTTCATGACGCAAGTTCAGCTAAGCCCCGGCTGAAGGCTGTCCTTTGTGGAAGACACCTTCAGAAGCGGGATTAGCGGCTAATCGGCCGCGAACTTTCACCAGCTTTAGCAATCACATTTTACGTTGTACCCCGAAAAAGCGCTACGTTTGCGACGCTACCTGTTTTTTTTTTTTTTTTTTCTGCAAGGTAGACGCCGGATAAAGGGATTGAGACGCCTGTAGCCGAGTTGTTTTTCGCCCTCGATTTTTCGGGACGAGGTCGCCACGCCGACTGGGTTTACGGATTCTCTTTTCTGCCGCCCTGCTGCGTAGCGTTGTGCGGATGTGTGTACTGTATGTGTGTGAGTAGTCCTTCATAGTAAACACTGCATGCCACCTCTGATGAAGGCATCCGTCTAGCTAACACACACAACATCCCTCTCTCTCTATCTCTCTCTCTCTCTCTCTCTCTCTTTTCTTGTCTCTCCAAGCCAATTCCAAGCCCCGATTCCCCCCTAGCGGAATTGTCAGAGGCCCTTTTTCCTGCCGTTGCCGTCCGGATGCTAATGGAATCGGAGCGCTAGGTGATTTTAATTTCCGTGCCGATTCCCCTTCCGACGCTTCCTCTGACAGGGTTAGGATTGCTTCGTTCTCATCCGGCTACATTGATTTCCCTGCACGCACTCGTTCCCTCGCTCCCTCGCTCGCTCTGTTCCCTGTACTACGTTGTTGTTTTTTTCTCCTTCCCTCGTTCCCGTTCCCGCTTCATTTTCTCATCCCCCGACGGAAAATTCCACCTGAGCCGACGTCTGAGAGCTAGCTTTGGTTCGACTTAAAAACTTGGTTAACTCTGGAACTGTATATGAACTGTTATAACTGTTGAACACTGTTATAACTGTTAGAATAATTATTAGTATTGTAATTAATGTTGCTGTTACATAGTAATAACACAGTAAAAGCGCTGTAATAGCAAACTGCATATACTGTTTTTACACACAAATGTAGTTTGCTATTACAGTGCTGTTACAATGAATCTGGCGATTATTTGACATTGACACAGCACCTCAAACAGTGCAAAATGTGACCTCTGCATTTGACCCGTCCATGAAGGAGCAGTGGACAGCTGACGGGCAGTGCTCGGGGACAGTACCTTGCTCATCAGTACCTCAGCAATACCTTTACTGGACCAGGATTCGAACTGACAACCTTCCGATCATGGGGACAACTCAACCCCGTTGCAGTGACATATATGACACAAGAAGAAAAGGATTGAGTTCGAACTTTCGAACTGTGTCGCCTATGTTAAATATTCTTTTATAGCGGACCACGTTGGCTTAAATCAAACAACGTACAAATTAGAACCACACTTAGAACTCAAGTAGGATGTTAGATCTCCAGAATACCGGCCCTCCAGGACTGGAACTGGACACCCCTGTCCCAGCTGGTGCTCCCTGATCTCTGAACCAAGAGGTTGCTCCAGGGGAACTGGCAGTGAAATTAGGGGAGATGGAAGTCGCTCTGGATTGTAGCGTCTGCTAAATGGCGTAAATGTGAATGGAAGTGACTTTCCATTGAGCTGGCAAACTGCTTAACCTGTATTGCGTTGTACTCCCTGATTACTATGATTATTCTTAGACATTTTTTTAGGTGACAATATCGGAATGTATGATTCTGATCATATCGTACAGCCTCCTCGGTCCAACTGCCCCCCCCCCGAAAAAAATAATTCACCGAAATTCTGCTTGCCACCAGCAGGTGTCAGCAGTGCTGCACACACGTTCCAATTTCAGCTACTCCCCCCAACACCCCACCGGCCCCAAACACACACACACACACACACACACACACACACAGCTAAATGGCAGTGAATATGTAGATCATTCACATCGCGTTAATGTAAAAGCCGCCCTGCGGTTGACAAATTTTGTGAGTCACTGTAGAAATGTGCTAACTGTGCAGACTCTGACTTTTAACCGTCCACGCAAGTCATTTGTGACTGCGGCAATCACATTACCCTGAGCCTTGATTATTAGAGAGAGAGAGAGAACGAGGGAAAGAAGGGGGAGGGGGGAGAGAGAGAGTAGCAGAGGGGAGAGGGAGATGTATTTTTTATTTTTTTTCCCTCCACTAGCTCCAAGTCAGTTTTGCTTAGTTTAAGAAATACTGCCAGGCATGATGTAAAAATCCGGAATAAATTATCAAGCCGTGAATTATGGGAGTGTTGGAGGGAGGAAGAAGTGTTTGTAGAGGAGGTGGAAATAAAATGTTGCTGTGTTTCCCATTTCAGGCAGTATTTAAAACGCTGCTAATGAAATTGTAGAGCGCGAAGAATGATCTATTTCCCGCCTGCAGTTAATAATCGTATGCCATATATACAGTACATTGGGGGATGTGTACTGTATATGTATACTCACGACTTGGACCCCGAGATGTGTGTGCGTATATATATATATATATATATATATATATATACTCTCCCTCCTCGTTCCATTACAGTCTGTTCTGTTACATTCTGTTCCGTTACACACACACACACACACACAGCTCTTACCCAGCACGGTGAGTCGAGCCCGGTGGGAGCGCAGCGCCGCCTGAGTGGCCTGACACTCATACACTGCATCGTCCGCCAGCTCAGCCGCCTCGATCACCAGACTGTGCTCTCCTGATGACGGCTCTCCCATTAGAGAGTAACGCGCCCAGCCTGTCATCGAGACACACACAACACACACACACGTGGTTACAGAGGTAGTTAAGGTGAACACACACACACATTTTATATGTTGGAACAAGAGGCGATTCATCAATTTGCAACATTTTCTAAAAGTTACACATCATATGTGTGTAGATCTATACGTATTTATTTATTTATTTATTTATTTATAACCATAAAACTAGTCTTTTTTTCAGGATTTCAAAGTCACTGGTGAAAGGACTTGTCCTTCAGATGGACAGTAAACACATAACACTCTCATTCTCACACATGCACACACAAACACTGCCATGTGTAATGAAGCCAGCAGCGTTGGTCATCGGTGTTTCGTGTGAGCCACGTCATCCCGCCCGCGGACTCTCGACTCGGACCCCGAAACACACGTGAGGCGCCTTTCTCACGCGGCCCACCCAGCCCAACACACACAAACACACACATATACACACACACACACACACTCCAGGGGGGAAGCGACTTTAAATGTCAACGCTCCGCAATTGATTCTCCACCTCGGCCGGAACGGACGGCCCCGATGATTACATAAATTAAACTCTGATTTGTGCTATACACACACCGTTTGTTAGCCGCGTTGTAACCAGAGAAGACACACACGCGCACACACCCACACACATCGCTCTTCCGCCAGGCGCTAGTTAGAAAAGCTTGCCCTTTAGTCGCAGCATCTCCCGGCTTTTGTCTTCTTTGCTCTATAATTGGAAAGATTATGATGAGATTGAAACAGGCCCGGCTTTTATATGTGCACTTTTAGAGTCTGATACACACACACACACACACACACATTTGTGCAGTAGAGATGGATTATGCTGAGTTGCAGCGTGGCCTTTGCAGTCGGCAGGATTTCATTTTGGCTCCGTGTGTGTCCAGTTTTCTTTTTGTTTTTAACCACTTACTCCCTTCTTATTCCTTAAGAGTGGAGAGAGAAAGAGAAAGAGAGAGAGAGAGAGAGAGAGAGTGAGACAGAGAGAGAGAGAGAGAAGGCGAGAGAATCAAAAAGAAAGTAGAGAGGTGGTGTAGAGAGGCAAGGGATGAAAGGAGAAGAGAAGAGACAATGAGAGAAGAAAGTCGAGAGAATGACAGAAAAGAGGAAAGTAAAGAGGGACAGGAAAATAAGGGAAGTTATAAAAGGAAAAGAAGAGAAGAGAAGAGAAGAGAAGAGAAGAGAAGAGAAGAGAAGAGAGACTGGTAAAGGAGGAGCAGAAAAGAACAGACAAGAGTGAGGAAAGAGAAGAAGTAAAATTAAGAGAAGACGCGAGAGAAACGATGAGAAGAGAAGAAACAAGTAGAGGAGAAAGACAAGAGAATGAAAGAAGGAGAAAAGAGGAAGGAGGAGAGAAATGGAAAAATAAGGTAAGTGTAGGAAAGCAAGAGAAGAGAAGAGAGTGAAAAAAGAGGAGCAAAAATGAGAAATGAAGAGAAGAAAAGAATAAAGAAGAGAGAAGAAGGGATAGTGAAGATAAAACCGAAGAGACTTAAAAGGAGGGGAAGAGAAGAATAGAAAAGAGTGAGGAGAGAGAAGAAGTAAGATGAAGAGACGAGAAGAAAAGACGAGAGAAGAGACAAGAGAATGACAGAAAGAGAAAAGAAGAGACTGAGGAAAAAAGAGAAGAAAAGGTGAGAAATAAAGAGTAAAGAAGAGAAAAAGTGAAATAGAAAGCAGACAAGAGGAGGAGATACTGAAGAAAAAAGAGGAGGAGAGGAGAAAAGAGAAGACTAGAGAAAAGAAGAAGAGAGAAAAGGCGAGGAGAGATGAGACGAGGAGAGACGAAAGAGAGAAAAGAGGGGGTAAAATAGGAGTGTAGAAAAGGAAGAGAACAGAAGAGAAGAGTCTGAAGAAAAAAGAGGAGGAGAGATGAGAAATGAAGAGAAGAATAAAGAGGAAAACAGAAGAGAGTTTTTGGCTTGGTTTGTGTCCACTTTTTTAACCCTCCTGCCCCCTTGTTACCCCTCACCCCTCCCTCTCCCCCCTCTCTCTACCCCTCGTTCTCACCGGGCAGGTCTCTCTCTCCGCCCAGCGCCAGACCGTCTTTGGTCCACTGCACCATGCCCCGGTATCCCACAATCACACAGGGCAGCGTCACTGATTGGCCGGCCACCACCACCTGGTCCTGGGGCTGCTGGGAGAAGTAGGCTGCCTCGCTCACCGCTGCAGAAATGAAAGAGAGAGAGAGAGAGAGAGAGAGAGAACAAGGTTAGCAATCACCATCCCTTCTTTCTTCAAACAAATGTGATTGTGAACACACCACAGCACAGCACACAGTCCACCACAACCAAATGTGACCTCTGCATTTGACCCATCCGTGAAAGAACAGTGGGCAGCTGACATGGGCAGCGTCCGCGGAGCAGTGTTTGGGGACGGTACCCTGCTCATGAGTGCCTCAGTGATACCTTTACCGGTCCTGGGATTCGAACTGGCAATCTTCTGATCACAGGGCAAACACCCTAACTGTAACGCTAACAACTGCTCCAGCATGGTCGGATCAAGTCCCAGGTCGATTAAGGTACCACTGAGGTACTCATGAGCAAGTTACCGTCCCCAAGCACTGCTCCCCGGGTGCTCCCAAAAAAGCTACCGAGTGATCCTTCATGGATGTGTCAAATGTAATGATCAGGGAAGATGGTAGTGTAATGGTTTGGGGCTGGACCCATGATCGGAAGGTCGAAAACTGGTAAAGGTACCACTGAGGTACTCACTATCAAGGTACTGTACCATGAGCAAGGTATCGTCCCCAAGCACTGCTCCCTGGGCATTGCCAAGAAAGCTACCCAAGGATCCTTCTTGGATGCACCAAATGCAGAGATCAGGGAAGTTGGTAGAGTAATGGTTAGGGAGGGGTTAGGTTAGGGTTAGGGACCCATGATCGGAAAGTCGTTGGTTCAAGTCCTGGACTGGTAAAGGTACCACTGAGGTACTCATGAGGAGCAAGGTACCTTCCCCAAGCATTGCTTCCTGGGTGCTCTCAACAAAGCTACCAATTAATCCCTTCTGGATCGAGGCAGTTGGCAGTGTAACGCTTAGCAAGTTGGACCCATGATCGGAAGGTCGCTGGTTCAAGTCCCGGACTGGTAAAGGTACCACTGAGGTACTCATGAGCAAGGTGTTCTCTGGGTGCTCATGAGTACCTCTGTGGTACCTTTACCGGTCTGGGACTTAAACCAGCGACCCTTCAATCACAGGTCCAACTCCCTAACCGTTACGCTATCTACAGCCAAGTTAGCAAGAACAGCTTGACCATTTTCGAAACGTTAGTCGCATCTTAATTCTGTTACACTTTGCAATCTTATAACGTCTCAATAAAGACGTTAGCATCCTAACACAAACAGTCTGCGTCTTTCCCTCTCCCGTCCAACCGTCCTCTCTCATTCTCTCGCTCCTCATCTTTCTCCGGGAGTAAAAAAAAAAAACCTCGCCGAAACCCTGACAAGCTATCGGTCACGTAGCTTTGAGGTCGGTGATTTTTACAGGAGGAAAGGGACAGTCGAGGCTCAGAGCGCGTTAGCGTGTTAGCAGGTTAGCGCCGACTCAGCAGAAAAAAAGACAAGAAAAAGAGTCCATCGATATTTGCGACTCCCCCGTCGCACGTACGGCGCTTACGGCAGCGCGTCCTGCAAAAGGGCTGCCATTAGTCAAAAGAGGCAGGCGGATGGCGACTCACGGCCGATCGCACGGCAACGGTCGCCGCGGAGCCGGTTGCCGCGGTCAACGGGGAGGCGGTTGGCGCTAGCGACGCCGACGTTGCATCATCCCGCGCGTCGGAACGGTGCCACGGAGACGAGTTCCGCTGAGTGAGTTGAGTTATTTAACTCTTTCCTACAGCCATATGGCGGTCGGCAGGGCGACGCGCCGCGGAGACGAGGAAGCTGTCGCCATGACGCTGCGGTACCGGGCGAGGAGGAGTGTTAAAGAGCGAGAGAGACAAGAGACACCCGGTTATTGTTTCGTTCAGTTGTAGCTCTCCTTCTCTTTTCTGTCTTTCTTTCTTTGTCTCTCTTTTGCTCTATCGCTCGCTCTGTATCTCTCACTTTACTATGTCTGTATGTTCTGCTCTTTTCCTCTCTTCTTCTTTCTTCCTTCCATTCTCTCTTTCTTTCGTTTGAGACTGTCCGTTTTTACGTCTCTCTTTCTGCCATTGTCAGTCTGTCCTCTTTCTTTCTTTAACCCCGTCTTCTTTTCTTTCTTTATATTTCAGTTTGCCCTGTCTTTCTTTCTTATGTCAGTCTGTCTTTCTTTCTCTGTCTCTCAGTATCTGTCTCCCTTCTCTATGTCTCTATGTTCTGCTCTTTTCCATCTTTTCTTTTTTCCCTCCATTCTTCCTTTCTTGTCAGTGTTTCATTCTTTCTCTTTGTAGGTTTGTCTTCCTGTCTTTCTTTCTTTGTGTTTCAGTCTGCCC
>JAVGVS010001288.1:0-25510 GCA_032718565.1 Distichodus sexfasciatus
GAGCTCAAGTCCAAGTCAAGTCTCAAGTCTTCAAGCTGTAGCCCAATCCAAGTATGAAGTCTTTGAGCTTGAGTTCAAATCTTTGAGCTCCAAAGTTCTAGTCAGGTCTCAAGTCTTTGAGCATGAATCAAGTAGTTACGTCTCAAGTAGGTACTAAAAACGACTCACAGTTGAGGTTTTGAACGCAACATTTGCTTCAGTTTCACTCTCTGACAATCTGCACATCTGTGCAGGCGAGCGGATCCATTTGGAAGTGTGCGAAAGCGTTAATAACGCACCGCTTAACCCAAACTGTGGCCTCACGCTCGCTAGAATGGCGCGATTAGAGGAGTAATTCCGCGATGACAGGCGGCGTGTGTTAAGAGTGGTTACCTTGATGTCTGATCTCTCGTCGTCGTCCTCCTCCAGCAGGTCGCTGTGCTCCGTTCGGGACGTCCCGGGAGACTCGCTGCTGTTGGGAGCCTGTGAATCACACACACACCTGGGTTTATAGACAGCCTTGACAGCACGGTTAAACACACACACACACACTTTCTACACGCTTCCTTCAACCCAGCTGGGTCCTATGTCTTAATTGTCGTCTCAGTCGTCAAAATGTCTTTCTTTCTACGTTTTCGCCGCTTAACTCCTTCCACAGTTTTTGTCGTAGACACATTCTGACCTTTTCACTTCCACTGAACCAATTTATCCCTCCGTCTTTACTATATTTTTTTATCTTTTTCCAGGGTTCAGCAATCTGTTTGTCCCAGTTTCGCGCTGGAAAAATGTAATTTTGGATTTAACCTGTAAAACAAGCAAACGAACGATACACAGATTAGTCTCCAGCTCCAGACTCACCATGGGCTCCTTCACGTCCTCCTCGTCGTCGTTGCCGCGGGCGGCGTTGTGGTCGCTGTGTACGATCTGGACGCGGATGTCACTTTTGGACAGCCGAGTTCCTTTCTTGCCTGTTAGAAGAGCAAAGAGTGGACAGAGTGGACATTAATCAGGGGAAAAATCGTCAGAAAGGACGCGTTGAGGTTGCGAGGCCAACGCCGAGACGGGCGGGTAATTAGGCTCACGCAGAAGAGAGGCGGGATCCGAGCTCACCTTTAGCAGTGTGGCGGCAGCAGATGGACACCAGGGTGATGACGCAGACGATGAAGACGCAGCCGCCTCCCACCGACGCCCCGACGATGATCAGCATGGGCAGAGCCTCTGTTTTAAAACCAAATGAAATAGCAAGGTTAGGCTTCTTTTTATTGATAACAAATCCGCAGTTACAAATTTCCGAATTCGTAATCCAGTCCTAGCTAAGCCGGTTTGAAACCAGTTTTCTCCGAAAACTTCCCAGTTTCAACTACATGGAATACAAACCCAGCACTAGCCAGCTGGTAACTTTAATCTCTCCAGTCTGGTTTGACTTTGTAACAGCGGTATAGTATAAACTCGGGTTTAAACTAGAATTTAAACAAAAAGAAACGTCACGTAGCCAAAAGAAGCTCGGCATCAGCGAGACGTCTTACAGCATGAGCTTTTAAGTAGCCGGCGTCCGTCCTCGAATCTCAGATGTGGCAATTTATCAGCGTTACGAACGCGACTCTCGCGACTCTCGCACGGAATTACCCAAGAACCATTTAATTTCCCCAAGGGCCGTCTCCGGCAGCCTCGCCTCAATTCTCCAGGGGCGGGGAAGAGATCTAGGCTACTGCCAGCTTTGCATCGCTATCAAGCATCTGCATCTCGGGCAGAGAGAGAACGCCGGGATCTCATCGTCCCGCAGCCTCTGCGACTGCCTCAGATCCCCGTCGGATGAGAGGTAACCGGGCCTGACGTGCGGCGAGACGGCCGACGCAAATCTAATTAGAGATTTCGGGGAGATAGATAGCGCGGCGGCTTGTCCCTCCCGAGATTCGGCTTTTTTTCTTTCTAATGCCTCGATGCAAATCGGCTTATTTTCGCTACGGTCCCGCGACTCGGGATTGGGAGTCGGGTTTGCGAAAAGGAGCGATTCGTTCGGCCTCGTTCACCAATATCTTAAATTCGTTCTTGCAGAAAATCTTTGTGCTGTTCTGGAGGAACGCTGGGAAAATTATATTACCGCTAATAGAATACAGAACTCTCGTTCTTCACCGTGTCAGTTTGTTTTACGAGATTTGGGTTTACGAGAAAACTTTTCCGTTTTACGAGATTTTGTTTTCGCAGTCCTGCAGTGTGTTGACGCCTGCCAAGGGTTGGTCCCCACCTTACACCCGTAAATTCCCAAGACAGGCCTGGTTGGGATTAATCGGTTTGGAGAGTGAATGAATGAATGAATATTTCCGGAATAAAGAATTGGGAAAAATCACAACCTGTTACACAGTTACCTTAATTGTAACGCAATAATTATAAAAATTATAACGCCCTCCAGAATTTCCCGGATCTTTTTTTGAGTTTGTTGTGCCTAAAGTTCTTGATCCTAAAACTCGATTCCCAACGAACCCATTTTCTTGATTCTTGAGATCTTTTTCCTTTCGATTTCTTAAGACTGAGGGTTCGAATCCCAAGACAACCCTGAGCAAAACCCTTAATCCCAAACTGTTCTGTCCCTGGAATTCGGAAATGTCACTTTGAATAAAAGTGTTTGCTAAATGAATCAAACTCAATTGCAATATATACATTTGGAATTGTACATCGCCACAACCGACAAAGGCCCGCGTCGACTCGGGTTTTTAAGCGAGCGAAGGCTCCGAACTGAATCCCATCCGGGCGATTCGCGACGACCGCGAAACTAATTGATTCGGGCTCAAAATCTATATCTGTGTTATGGGGCAGATGTTTTCATTAAGTACACCATCTCCTGATTAAACGATATCGATTTGCCGGTGTGTAATTAAGATAAGCGCAGGACCGGAGGCCCGTCTTGACGGACTGTGGGACCCTGGGCTCGCTCGAGTTTTTCCAGTTTGATCGGGGAGGAGGAGAAGGAGGAGGAGGAAGGTCCTGTCACGATTCATTTGGGATAAAAACAACCCCTCCCTCCCCTGATGGGGGTCTAACCTACTAAATGAAATCTTTACATTATCCCGCAAAACTACTTTACAGCAACTCTAATCTCATCTCCCCACCGCTGCTGTTTTTTTTTGTTTTTTTTTACCTTCCCCATTATAAACGAGCAGAGATTTATTTCAGATTAAGAGCCCGTCTTAAAGGTGCAACGTGAGGAATAATTCCTTTTCCGAATTAGGGTGATGCCTCTTGTTTTTCACTATCCTAATAAACCCCAATTGAAAAAAATAAATAAATAAAAAAATGTAGGTCTCGCTAATTAACTAATGAGAAGAGTCAGGTGGGCGGAAATTAGACGGGACGCGAAATTTGCATTTGCGGCCGCGCGAGACTTTAATCTCCAGCCGGGATCAAAATTCCGAGTAGAGAATGATTATTAATGTTCCCTGCACCACCGGGTGGTTCGACGAGACTAACTGTCTTGGCGTGTGTGTGTTTTGTGGTTTGTGGGGGGGTGTGTGTGTGTAGACGTTACAGTTCTTTGTGAGTCCCGATTTTCACCCATAATACAAGAAAAAATATATATATATATAATGTATACTGGCGCAAAACGTTGAGCCGTACGTCGACGAACTCACTTTTTTTGGGGGGGATCAAGAATTTTAGGATCAAGAATTTTAGGCGCAACAAACTCAAAAAAAGATCCGGGAAATTCTGGAGGACGTTATAATTTTTATAATTATTGCGTTACAATTAAGGTAATTGTGTAAATTCAATTTTCGTTTTGGACACAGTTGACTTCTATCCCTTTAAGATGTTATTATCTGACATTTGGCAAAATTAGATGGAACTGGTAAATTAACATTAACAAAAAACATCTGTCGAACAACTGTATTATTATTATTACATCAAGTAATTATATAATAATTACAATTAATTACAATTTAGGATGGAGGCGGACGACTTCTTCCCCTTTAAGACACCTTTACGAAGCATGTGTCAAACCGCTGTATTAAAATATAGTGTAATTGCTAACTGTATTATAATTACACTAATATATTGTAATTAGAGGTTAATTATCAACTGAATTAATTGTATTATAAATGGTGTAACAGTAATTAACTGTGGAAATTTAATTTAATCCTGGACGCAATTAACTTCTGTAGCTTTGGCTAAAGAACGATGGCGCTGGTAAACGAGTGGACAGGAGTCTGAGCGTCACTCCGCCCACCTTGCTCCTTGAGGGTGACGAGCGCGGTGCCGGTTCCGAAGCGGTTCCAGGCGGTGCAGTTGTAGCGCAGCGTGAAGTCCTGGGCCAGCGTCTCGGACAGCACCAGGGAGGACAGAACGCCGCGGTCGCTGTTCACCGTCTGCACCGAGAAGCGGCCTGACGAGCCGGACGACAGCATCGTGTCCCCGAACGTCCACACCTGAGGACGGGACGGAGGGTCAGATGCTAATTACAACCTGATGGCGAAATATCAATGGTTTTAATAGTGGACCCTAATGGAAACCAGCAGGTCCATCAGCATTAGGAACCACAGTGGGATGGATAGAGGAAGAAAAACTGGATGGATAGATGGGAAAAGGGAGACAGATAAAGAAGACGGATGGATGGATGGATAGACCAGTGAAGAGATAAACAGAGGGAGAAAAAGAAAGAGCTGAGTGAGGATGAAAAGAGGCAAAGAGACGGAGTAAAGGGGAGAGAGAGAGAGAGAGGGAGAGAGAGAGAGGGGAGATGAAAAAAGATAGGCGAAGAAAGAGGGAAGAACAGATGAAGTGTGGAAAAGAGAGAAAGAGAGACAGGGAGGCAGCAAGAACACCCGTGTCTTTCTGCAGGTCAGCAGAGCATCTCTGTAGTGTGTGTGTGTGTGTGTCCTCTAGCTATAAAGTGAAGTGTTATGGTCAAGTCTTTCTTTCTCTCTCTCCATCTCTCTCTCCTCCCTTTGTCCACCTCGGACCCTAATTATCTAGAGAAGGTTCTGTCCACGTCGTCAGGGTGACGGAGGTCAGCGTTGCCGGGCGCTAATTGCGCAGCATCAGGACCGGCCTTTGTGTGTATGTGTATGTGTTGGTAGGGCTGGGTATGTGAGACCCCCAGGTTTTTCACCTCTACAGACCACAGGGGCAGGAAGGTGAAGTGTGTGTATGTGTGTATGTGTGTATGTGTGTATGTGTGTGTGTGTATGTGTGTGTGTGTGTGTGTGTGTGTGTGTGTGTGAAAAACAAGGAGAAAGTTGCACAGACTGCAAGAGAGAAAGAGTGAAGAGGATAGAAGAGGTTCACTTAAGATCTTGGTTCGAGGGGTTCAAGCCTTGAGGGAGGGCTACACACACACGCACACACACGCACCTGCACACACACACGCACACACACGCACACACAAAAATATCAGCAGAGTCAGAAGAGAGAGACGGTGGGAGAGAGGGTTTGTCAAGAGTGATGCTGCACTGGGTGCAAAACAAGCCTAAACCTAACAAGCATGAACCCACTCATAACACACCTACACACACACCTACACACACGCAGAAACACACACACACATACACACACACTCGCGTAAGAGAAGTTTGGGGAGGAAACACACTTACGATTTTGTCAGGTGGAGGACTGCTGCCCACGAGACACTCCAACTTGCCTTTAGAATGTTTAACAGCCAGCTGAGTGGATTCAGCCATGATGATGGGAGGACCTGGGGAGAGAGAGAGAGAGAGAGAGAATGAGACAGAGGGAGAGAGAGAGAGAGAGAGAGAGGGGGGAATGAGAGAGGGAGAGAGAGAGGGAGTGAGAGAGAGGGAGAGAGAGAGCGGGAGAAAGAGAGCGGGAGAGAGAGAGAGAGAGGGAATGAGAGAGAGAGGGAATGAGACGGAGGGAGAGAGAGAGAGGGAATGAGAGAGAGAGGGAGAGAGAGGGAATGAGACAGAGAGAGGGAATGAGACAGAGGGAGAGAGAGAGGGAATGAGACAGAGGGAGAGAGAGAGGGAATGAGAGAGAGGGAGGGAGGGAGGATAAGGAGATAAAATGATGGAGAGAAAGTGGGACGGAAGACAGATGGTGAGAGAGATTGATGGATGGATCGATGCATAGATGGAGGAAGACAGATAGAGGGTTGGATTGATAGATAGATAGATAGATAGATAGATAGATAGATAGATAGATAGATAGATAGATAGAGTGGGAGAACAAGATGAGAGAAGGAGTACAGAGAAAACAGATGAAGAAAGACAGACAGAGAGAGAGAGAGTGAGAATGGGATTTGAGAGAAGAGAGAGGATGAAAAGGGGAAGAGACGGAGAGATTATTGGATGGGAGACGGAGGGAGAGATAAAGGAAGAGTTAAAAATGAGAAAAAAGGAGATAAAAAGAGGGGGAGGAGAGGTGAAGAGAGAAACGGGAGGAAAGAGAGACAGCAGGGGAGAGGAGAGAGAGAGAGAGAGATAGAGGAAGGAATGAGGGAAAACAGGAGAGAGGGAGGGAGGGAGAGAGGGAGGGAGGAGCAGGGAAAGATAGAGGAGAAGAGAGAGAGAGGGGAGATGGAGAGAATGTCAATGAGGGGAATTAAATGGATAAAAAAGGCATAAGAGCGAATGAGAGGCAGGAGTGTGTGTGTGTGTGTGAGCTGGAGAGTGTGAGGATGATGGAGGCAGGAGCAGAAGAGCCGAGGAGTGTGAGCTCGACACCGACAGGTAGTTAGTGTGTGTGTGTGTGTGTGTGTGTGTTGTGTTGCCGTGGTGAAGAGGTTTAATGAGAGAGTTGTGCTGCTTCAGGGTGGAGGAGTGAGCTTTGCTTCACCACACCGCCCGGCCCTGAAGAGAAAAGCAGATTCTACACTGCTTACATCGCCAAAAAGACCTGATGTAGAGGTGTGTGTGTGTGTGTGTTTTACCATTAACGTGAGCTGGATGCCTGCCACGCCTTTATCCTGGGTGAATGATGGCTTTGCAGGTATAACCCGCTGTCCTCTACACGCTTTTGTGCTGAGGTGTTAAGGAGCACCTGTCACACACACACACACACATCGCCATTTCTTTTGCTAAGACTTTTGTGGGCATTGCGCAGACATTGCAATGATGACTAAGACAGAAACTGTGAAAAGAGTGAAAGGAGAAGAAGAAGAAGAAGATGAAGAAGAAGAAGAAAAACAGACAAAGAAAGAAGAAAACAGAAAAAGAAGAAAAGTAAGGGGAATAAACGAGAAAAGAAAAAAGATGAAAATACAATGAAAGATAGAAGAAGAAAAAGAAAAGAGATGAACAATAAAGGAGAAAAAAGAAAAGGTGAAGAAGGAGGAGGAAGACAGAAAAGGAAAAAAAAGGAAGAGGAAGGAAATAAGGAGAAGAAACGAAAAGAAAAATAAACAAGAGAAGAAGAAGAAGAAGAAGAAGAAGGAGGAGGAGAAGAAGGAGACGAAAATAAAAAGAGAGCAGAAGTAGAAGAAGAAGAAGAAGAAGAAGAAGAAGAAGAAGAAGAAGAAGGAGAAGAAGGAAATAAAATAAAAAGAGAACCGGGAGGGAGAAGAAGGAGAAGAAGAAGAAGGGAGAAAGAAGGAAGAAGAAGAAGAAGGAGGAGGAGAAGAAGGAGGTTGAAAAATAAAAGAGAACCAAGGAGAAGAAGGAGAAGAAGGAGAAGAAGAAGAAAAAGACAAAGAAGAAGAAGAAGAAGAAGGGGAAGAAGAAGAAGAAAATAAAAAGAGAACAGAAAGAAGAAGAAGAAGAAAAGGAACTTCCACTTTCTCGCCTCAAACTCCTCCTCCTCCGTTCTGGACTCCCGCACCTTCACCATGTCCACCAGCAGGTGGTGTGGCGGCGCCGAGTTCCCCCGTTAAACCGCGTCGTCGTTCGCTAGCCTTCGCCCCGCCGCCCAAAATGGCTATTAATCCGTTTAGCGCTTGCCTCGATTTTTCATCCGCTAACATTCATCGAATAAGCCAATTAATCCATATCTGGTGGCGGTGAAGTCTAGGCGAAGCCAGAGTGAGGTGTGTGTGTGTGTGTGTGTGTGTCGGGTGGGTTGTTTTTCGGGATGGGGGATGGAGGACGGTGGGGAGAAAGGTTGGGGGTTGACGTATGCGGAAATTAGCCGATCGCTTTAGCCCTGGGCGTTTAAAACTCGCTCTCCTTTCTCATCCCCCTCTTTCCTCCTTGTTTGCTTTCTCGGGCTCTTTGTGAAATCCGATTATCCCGGTTCCCGGGAGACGGCGGGCTGGCGCGTGGATGCCGAGGTCTGCGGTAAGCCGAAAATACCGGCGCTTTCTGGCACTCGTCGCCGCGGCCATCTCCTCGACGGGTACAAAAAGCTCAGAGATGGCGGGAAAAATCGGTTACACGATCATCTCTAAGAGAGAGAGAGAGAGAGAGAGGGGGACGCTAACGGAAGAACGGACGCAGTTACGCTTCCTAACCTTTGCTGGAGCGATGGCAAAATTCGAATCTTGCGAATTCAGAAGCATTGTTTGCGCGTTTTCCAGTCGATTGTAACTTCGCTAACCATCGCAGCAACAAGTCGTAGCGCTTCCATCTTTACGTTCCTGTTTCACCTGAGGGTCGTCGTTAAATTGGCTCCTGATTTGACCTTGTATTGTTCACTGCGAGAGACTAAAATACATTTAGAGAGAGAGAGCGCTAACTCCCGACTCGCGTCTTATAGTAGCTCAACTTGGGATCAGAAGTCTCGAAGGTTAGCGTGAACGGTGCGACAATCCGACGACTGGCGTGAACGGTATATTTCGATTTTTGGGAAGAAAACGGACATGACGTACCACGCTGGAGCCCTGCTTGGTCCAGGCGAGGGTGAGAGGAGGGTTTCCGGTCCACGAGCACGTGAAGGCGGCGTCCATCCCCGTGTCCACAGTCAACGGTTTGGGTTCCGAAAGCAACCTGGGACCGACTAAAATAACGACTAAAATTAATTCCAGTCAAAATGCAGAAACCAGTTTCTTTCAACAGCATAACTGTACCGAACCTAAAGTACGCAGTGTGGAGGACAGTTTATAAACGTGCCGTCCTTTAAATGCGCATAAAGCCGCGGAAAACGTTGACGCATTGAGAGCACCTTGAATCTCATTTCCCTTTTTATACGAAGCGTTCACAACACACAACATTTACAACAACTTAGCAACGGTTTGAAATACTCTTTTTGTACTTACACTGGACGTCAACGAGGGTGCTGACGTTGGTGCTGCCCACCGAGTTGGAAACCTCGCACGAGACGGGGTCGGTGAAGTACGAGTAATCCACCGTCACCTCCAAACTGTCGCCGTTAGCTTCTGAAATTGGGACGCCGCCTTTCGACCACCTTACCGGCCGGAAAAAAATGGAATAAGATATCAACGGACTTCATTCGCCACTTTGCGAAAATCCACTTACGTAGTTTCCACAAAGATTCGAACGTTCGCCAATGTTTTCTTATTTGAGATTTGTGCAAAATATTATTATTCTCAGTTGTCAATTCTACAGTTGTATAATATTCAGTGTTGGCAAAACTTTTTTTTTATCTCGAATAAATTCTTAAGTACGTTGAAATGTTGAAATGTTGAATTTCAACATATTTAAGAGAAGGTCCTGGGTTCGAGCCCCGGGGATGGCCGTAGGGTCTTACTGCGTGTGGAGTTTGCGTGCTCTCCCCACGTTCGCGTGGGTTTACTCCGGGTGCTCCGGTTTCCTCCCACAGTCCAAAGGCATGCGATACAGGTTGACTGGTGACTCTAAATTGGCCCCGTAAGGTGTGTGTGTGTGCCCTGCGGTGTGTTGGCATTTGCCCAGGGTTGGTCCCCGCCTTGCGCCCGTGAGTTCCCGGGATAGGCTCCGGTCCCCCCCACGGCCCCAGTTAGGATTAAGCGGTTCGGAAAATGAAGGAATGTTGAAATGTAGCACTTTAACGGATATAACCGCAAAATCCCTTCCAAGAGATTTTTAATCTATCGTTACTTTATTAAATCATTAATTATCAATACCAGTGACCTCTCCTATTACACACTTCCAATATGCTGAAACAGCCGCAGTGCAGGAATACCGACATTAATCCCAATCCTATCTGAGATTTAATCCCAGTCCTGCCCTGATACCCGGCTAATCCGGGATTAGATGCCTGCTGCGTTGTTGTGATCGCTGTAACATCACCTTGTTCTCCTTATTTATTTACATTTCTACTTTTTTTTGGTACTTAACTCTGTCCACGGTTTTAGTCGAGACGTTCTTCATGTCTTAAAATGTTCAGCTCATCAAGGAACCAACCCAACTCCGTCCCTCCTTACGCGGTTGTTCAGCTAGAGTACTTTAAAAGTTTTTGACTCAATTTTTTAAAGTCCAGTCCCTAAATCTGACCAATTTCAGAGAAAAGGTTTTGGTTTGATCAACCAACGCAGTGACCTATGAACTATTTCCCCCAAAAAAGGCAACATAGGTCACTGCGTTGGTCCCTAAATCTGACCAATTTCAGAGAAAAGGTTTTGGTTTGATCAACCAACGCAGTGACCTATGAACTATTTCCCCCAAAAAAGGCAACATAGGTCACTGCGTTGGTCCCTAAATCTGACCAATTCCAGAGAAAAGGTTTTGGTTTGATCAACCAACGCAGTGACCTATGAACTATTTCCCCCAAAAAAGGCAACATAGGTCACTGCGTTGGTCCCTAAATCTGACCAATTTCAGAGAAAAGGTTTTGGTTTGATCAGCCAACGCAGTGACCTATGTAAGCATGAACTGTAGCCTTTTTTGGGGGAAATATTTCAGTGCTGATTTTATCGCTCCTGTTTAAGTTTTTCACCAAGTTTTTGTTACATACCGTTTGCAGCTAGTTTTTTTTTTACTCAAATTTTTTGTTTTGTTCAAAACCATTCAAATAGCATTCAAAGCTATCAATCTGAAGGCACGAGCCTGTTGTTTGTTCCGTAGTTTACTAGTTCACTTTATGTCTCCTATTCACCCTTTTTTTAAAAATCCCTTTTCTGTGTTTTAGTCACCAGACAACAATCATGCAATTTTCCGGGGAAATTGTCCGTCTTGTTTTTACCTGTATCCTGTGATTTCCGGATTGGCGGAGGCGGAGCAGATGAAAAGAACTTTCGCTCCCTCCATCACCGTCTGGGGCTGGACGGACAGAGTGACGGAGGGCGGATCTGAAAAACAAGACCACTCCACGTCAGGATTTTTTTTTATAACCTTGGAATTGGCTTTCAAAGACGTCTGATGTTATGTATAAGGAAATTTTATGTAAAATGCAGTCTGAGAGACTTAGAGTCTCGGTCTGGAACAAACAGATGCACCAAATGCAATTCTGACCCCAAAATCAGAGAAAATCTTTTCATTTGTAACTTGTTTTACTCTATTTTTTATACTCTTGCTACCTGGTAAACGCGAAAAACGAGTAGCATGAGGGAGTAAGCTTCACAAAAATGTTGTGTTCTACTAGTAGTAGTAGTATGCGATTTGGGACGAGGCCCTCATCTTTGGGAATTTGCTAGATTTGCGTTGCTAAAATGTGACGTTGCAACTTCGATTATGTAAATTGTGCAACAGTAATCACAATGACGCCATTAACCGTTTTGCTAGGTTCTAGGGTTATGGTCTAAGTGTAATGACTTCCACTATGTAGTGTACTACCACGCGATTTGGGACAAGGCCCTCATCTTTGGGAATTTGCTAGATTTGCGTTCATACAGTAAAATGTGACGTTGCAACTTCGATTATGTAAATTGTGCAACAGTAGTCATAATTACGCCATTAACCGTTTTGCTAGGTTCTAGGGTTATGGTCTAAGTGTAATGACTTCCACTATGTAGTGTAGTAGTACGCGATTTGGGACAAGGCCCTCATCTTTGGGAATTTGCTAGATTTGCGTTGCTAAAATGTGACGTTGCAACTTCGATTATGTAAATTGTGCAACAGTAATCACCATGACGCCATTAACCGTTTTGCTAGGTTCTAGGGTTATGGTCTAAGTGTAATGACTTCTACTATGTAGTGTAGTAGTACGCGATTTGGGACCAGGCCCTCATCTTTGGGAACCTGTCCGATTTGTCCGATTAAAAACTGTGACAAAGCAATCATAAATTTAGATAATTATAAACCCTGACTAGGGGTGAAGGCTGCTACTATGTAGTACAGTAGTATATGATTTGGGACGAGGCCCTATGCTAGATTTGTGTTACTAAAACATGATTTTGCAGTAAATGTGACTTTCCATTTTTGTAAACCTCGTTATAACCACTAGGCGTAATCACTACCAGATATTAGTTATTTGATTAGATTTAACCAATACTACCAAATTTACAAGGCAAGGCTCGTGTCCCAAACCGCTTATTACTTCACTATCAGGTAGTAGGGTTAGGGTTAGGTTGTGCGGTTCGGGACACAGCCCTGGCCTTGTAAATCTGTTGGTAATGATTAAAAAATCAATTAAAGGGTCAGTGTGTGTGTGTGATGGAGAGAGCAAACTGACGTTGCACGTTGATAGTGACGGAGGTCTGGCGTCCGGCCGGAGCTGCAGGGTTCAGCACTCGGCAGGTGTAGGTTCGGCCAGAGTCGCGGTCCTCCGGCACCAGGGGCAACAAGCTGACTGCCGTCTCCCTCTTGCCATCATCCATCAGCCACTAAACACACACATACACACACACACACGTTACATATTTATTAAATAATACATATAGAAATTATTGATTTATTTCATGTATTCATTCGTAAGTGAGATTCTCAGCCTGCATTTATTCCATCCTTCCCTTGTGTTCCTTTGTACAAATTCATCCAAACATCCATCCATCCATCATTCATCCATCCATCCACCTATCCATTTATTTATGCATCCATCCATCCATCCATCCTTTTGATCAGCCATAATCCATTCATTTATCAATCCATCATCCATTCATCCATCCACCTATCCATTTATTCATCCATCCATCCATCCATCCATCCATCCATTCATTCATTCATTCAACCTTCCATTCATTTATTCATCCATCCATCCATCCATCCATTTATCAACTCATCATTCATTCATCCATCCATCCATCCATCATTCATCCATCCACCTATCCATTTATTCATCCATCCATCCATTCAACCTTCCATTCATTTATTCACCCATCCATCCATTTGATCAGCCACAATCCATCCACCAACTCATCATTCATTCATCCATCCATCCATCATTCATCCATCCATCCATCCATCCATCCATCCACCTATCCATTTATTCATCCATCCATTCATTCAACCTTCCATTCATTTATTCATCCATCCATTTGATCAGCCACAATCCATCCATTTATCAACTTATCATTCATTCATCCATCCATCCTTCATCCATCCACCTATCCATTTATTCATCCATCCATCCATCCATCCATCCATCCATTCATTTAACCTCCCATTCATGTATTCATCTTTCCATCCATTTGATCATCCATAATCCATCCATTTATCAATTCATCATTCAT
The DNA here is from genome assembly GCA_032718565.1 of Distichodus sexfasciatus. NCBI lineage: Eukaryota > Metazoa > Chordata > Actinopteri > Characiformes > Distichodontidae > Distichodus > Distichodus sexfasciatus. Next base: position 13,406 of record JAVGVS010001288.1, read on the forward strand.
TCATCCGTCATTCATCCATCCATCCATCATTCATCCATCCACCTATCCATTTATTCATCCATCCATCCATTCAACATTCCATTCATTTATTCATTCATCCATCCATCCTTTCGATCAGCCATATTCCATTCATTTATCAAGTCATCATCCATTCATCCTTCCATTCATTTATTCTTCCATCCATCCATTTGATCAGCCATAATCCATCCATTTATCAATTCATCATTCATTCATCCATCATTCATCCATCCATCCATTCACTGATTCACCCATTTATCATTTATCCATTTATTCATCCATCCCTTCCATGATTTATCCATCTATCATTCATCGATGAATCATTCATTAATCTATCCATTATTCATCCATCCATCTATTTATTCATTCATCCATCTGCCCATCAATTCAGAAACTGATTTGTTAGTTTCTTATTTTCTGTTCTGTCCTTCGTTCCTCACTTCTTCCTCATTCTTTCATCAATCAGTTGCTTGTAAGTTGAACAAGTGATCCAGCTACTCGTTTACTCATCCATCCACCGGATCCATTTATTCATCCCTTCATTCATCCCTTCCTTCATTTGTTAGATCCTTAGCTTTGGTTTGTTTCATGTTCTTCCTTCATTGATTCGTTCAGGCATCGTTTTTTTTTCATCACTTTTGAATCATTTATCCATGCAGCCCTGCCTTCCTTTCTTTTTTCTTTCACTTAGTCCCTCAATCGCTTGTTCCCAAATCGAATAACGAAACCTACCATCGATTTATTCCTTCACAAACTGTCCATCCATCCATCCATCCATCCGCTCATTCAATTACTTCTTCAGTTTAATTAATCCATCCATCTCTTCATCATCCATTAGTTCCTTGCTTTTAATCGTACATTCATTCCATCTCTTATTCATTTATTCTTACATTCAACTGCATGCTCATTTCTTTGTGTATTAAATAATTCATCCATCCATCCGTTCAAGCTCTTCCTCGTCTATTCGCTCTTCCAAGTGTTCGTTCATCTATTTAACTCTAATATCGTTCCCGTGAGCCGACTCTCAGTAATTTCAGCTAATAATCAGCGTCGCTCCGTTTATCTCTCCCCGTGGAAACGTTCTTTTTGGCAAAGCTGCATTTTCTTTCCGCACCAGCGTCGCGGCTGTAACCTTCAAACCTGACACCAAACCCACATTTTAAAACAAATCTTTTTTTTTTTTCCCAGTGACTCATGCTGCGCTGGCTCCACGCTCGTGTCTGCTTTAATCCCGTCTAAGCGTAGCCGGAGCCGGAGAGGAATCCGACACGGGATTAGAACCTGGGAGTCGTTCTGCTAGCGCTGCAGGTGAGCGAGAATGTCAGCGCTGAAGACGTTTGTTAGCTACCAAGCTGGCTAGCATGTCGACTAATTTGCTAGCTACTAAAACAGCTAGTTGTTATTTCATCAAGACAGCAGGGTATTGATGATTGCTAATATTTGCTAACGGGGTTGGGTTGATGCTCTGTTAGGTGTAAATATCGTAAATATTTCTTATACACGTCCAAAATCTAGAATGTTAGATGTTTATAAGGTACCAAATTACGCGACTTATGCGTAATTTCACAACTGCTACGCTATTCTTTCTTTATCACCAGCGTTAGTTCTGTCAAAAAAAAAAGTATTGCATGAAGGAAATGCAACGAACAATGCAAGTTTGATTTCTAACAAATTTAACGTAAAAGTCTTGGAGCTGGTAGCTAAAAGCTAGCTGTGCTTGCTAACGATTTACTTTGAAAAATGCGGCCAACTAACCGACTTAACTAACACGCAAGCTGGTGTTAATTTCGTAAGTGATTTTGATTCACGAAATTAACACCGGCTAGCATGTTAGTTAAGCCGGTTAGCTAGCCGGCGTTAATTCCGTGTCTTAACTACCACGTTAGCCAGGTCCCTGTTTTATTTATTACGACTATGTGCACTTCTGTACTTCAACTGAAATGAAAAATTGGTCTAAACCTAAATTTTTGAGAATTGGCGTTCCTTCCTAACGAGCGCAAGTGTTGATTAGCGTCGCGGCGGCTCCACGTTAGCAGGTGAGCCGCCGTTTTTTCCGCAAAATGCTCCCTCGCTCTACCCATCACTGATTCCATTTGTTTAGGGCGAGATTGTGGATCGATGTGGCTAAGTGAAGGAGTGTGTGAGGCGGAGGGGCGGTTTTTGGGGGGGTGTGTTTGAGAGAGAGAGAGAGAGAGAGAGAGAGGCAGTGGGGCATTAAGGGATGCCTTTTGCCTGCCACAACCCCACCATCGCCGCATCGATGGGGGGCGATCGATGACACAGACCAATCACAAGCCAGATCTGCTCCGACTCGGCACAGGCATTTTTACGCCAGATTGAACCGCCATCGCCGCCTGACAACACCCTCTCTCTCTCTCTGTTCTGCCTCATCCATCATCTATCGCTTTCTTTCCACTCTCTCTCTAATGTTCACTCTTTTAAATGACACTTTTTTCATCTCCGCTCTCTCTCTCTCTCTCTCTCTCTCTCTCTTTCTAACCCTGTATCTTTTTCTCGCTCTCTTCTGCCTCATTCTTTCTTTCTCTCGGTCTCTGTCTCTCTATCTGTCTCTCTCTCTCTCTCTCTCTCATCTGCCTCATTCTTTCTTTGCTCTCTCTCTCTCTCTCTCTCTCTTTCTAACCCTTTATCTTTTTCTCGCTTTCTTCTTTCTTTCTTTCTTTCTTTCTCTTGCTCTCTCTCTCTCTCTCTCTCTCTCTCTCTCTTTCTTTCTAACCCTGTATCTTTTTCTCATTCTCTTCTGCCTCATTCTTTCTTTTCTCTCTCTTTCTCACACTGTCTCTTTCTTGTTGTATTCTTTTCTCTCTCTCCCTCTCCCTCTCCCTCTCTCTCTCTCTCTCTGTTCTACCTCACTCTTTCTTTTTTCTTTCCATCTCTCTTGTTCTCTCTCTGTCTCTTCTGCCTCTCTCCCTCTTTCTTTCTCTAACTCTCATTCTATTTAATGAACATTTTTTCCTCCCTCTTTTCTGCCTCTCTTTTTTTCCTTCTGTCTTTCTTTCCCTCTCTCTTGTTCTCACTCCCTTTCAGTCTCTCCCTTTCTCTTCCCACTTTCTCACTCTATCTTTTCACTCTTTCTCTCTATTGTTCTTTAACCTTCTATTTTTTCTTGTGGCTTCTCTCTCTCTCTCTCTCTCTCTCTCTCACTCTCTCTCTCTCTCTGGCCTCATCCATGTCTCTCACACTCTTTCTCTCCCTGTCCTCCTCCCTCTAGCTCATTTTTTTCTTTCTCCCACCTCTCTCTCGCTCTCTCTCTCTCTCTCATCCATTTATGTCAGCGAGGTGTTATTCTTTTTGCCTCTCCATATTTCTATCTGCTGTACTCACTCCCCACTCTCCATCTCTCAATCACACGCTCTCTCTCACACACACACACACACACACACACACCTCCTCTTTCCTCCCTCCTGCTCTCTCCCTCTCTCACACACACACACACACTCGCGCCGCTCTCTCCCCACTCCAGCATAACTAGAGCATGTCAAAGCGCAGACAGGCAGAAGCGTTTGATACGGCGAGCTGCGGCAGAGAGAATGGAGGGAGGGGGCGAGGGAGAGAGAGAGAGAGAGAGAGAGAGGGATAGGGAGAGGAGGAATCAGCCACAACAATGGCGAAACACACAACGGGGTGAGCGCCGGAGCGTGAAGAAGCGGCGGTGGTGAAAGTGTCACGTTTGTCATGCTGGCTGACCACGCTAAACATCGCTAAACTACATGCTTACGCCGACCGGAGAGACGCCGGCCGAACGGGAGAGAGAGAGAGAGAGGATAGAGTGAGAGATAAATGAGGAGAGAGAGAGAGAGAGAGAGAGAGAGTATTAAGAAGAGAAGGAGGACAGAGGAAGACGAAGAGCAGGAGAAAAGACCAGTGGGAAAAGCATAAAGGGTGAGAGAGAGAGAGAGAGAGAGAGAGAAATTTGATGGCCAGGGGGAAAGAAAGTGATGGGATAAGAGAGGTCAGAAAGAGAAAATGAGAGAAAGAGAGATTAAATAAGAGAAGGGGATAGATGAAGACAAAGAACAGGAGGTGAAAGTAAAGCGGAAAGCAGGGAAAAAGCAGAAAGAAAGAACAGGAGTAAACAGAACGGATGGAGAGAGAAGAAAGAAAGAAAAAGAGACAGAGGAAGCAAGATAGATAGATAGATAGATAGATAGATAGATAGATAGATAGATAGATAGATAGATAGATAGACAGACAGATAGACAGATAGATAGACAGACAGACAGACGGATAGATATATCAATATATATTCTGCAGCAGCAGTGTGAGCAGTGACCCCAGCGCAGAAAGTAAAAAACTCAGAGACGCTGACCTCTGACCCCATCTCACAGCCCCACCTGATCCCTGCAGTGGGGTCACGTCAGGTTAGCAGGGGGGTCACGGTGGAGACGCTCACCTTGGAGTAGATGGCGGAGTGCATGACCTCTCCGTCGCGGTACCAGGTGATGTCGGCCGCGGGTTTGGCCCCCGACGCCCTGCAGGTGAGGTTGTGGGGGGCGTGGGCCTTCAGACGCAGCACCGGACCACCCTCCACCACCGGGTCCGACGGAGGCACTGCAGAGAGAGAGAGAGAGAGAGGTTGGGGGCAAGAAAAACTCCTGTTCCAAAGCAGGCTATTTAGGCCTGTGGTCAGCCGATACAGAGTTCTTCACTGGGATACCGATATCGACAATGTTTTGTGACATAATACTTTGGCAGTGTAGCTACTAACAAAAGTCTAGCTACTACTCTTCCCCCTTCTCAGATTCTGATTGGATGAACGTAAAAATGCCAACCCAAATAACAACATTCTGATGTTAAATTTATTATTATATCTACACCAACGCAGGGCGACTTTTCACGGCACTAGCCCCAACCTAGATTTTAGCGTAAACGCTGCCGTCCAACTTTCGCACAAACTTGTGTTCCACTGATCCCAGGCCAACATCCCGACTCCTGACCCAGGGGCATCAACACAACGCGTCGCTTCTTCATGACGCAAGTTCAGCTAAGCCCCGGCTGAAGGCTGTCCTTTGTGGAAGACACCTTCAGAAGCGGGATTAGCGGCTAATCGGCCGCGAACTTTCACCAGCTTTAGCAATCACATTTTACGTTGTACCCCGAAAAAGCGCTACGTTTGCGACGCTACCTGTTTTTTTTTTTTTTTTTTCTGCAAGGTAGACGCCGGATAAAGGGATTGAGACGCCTGTAGCCGAGTTGTTTTTCGCCCTCGATTTTTCGGGACGAGGTCGCCACGCCGACTGGGTTTACGGATTCTCTTTTCTGCCGCCCTGCTGCGTAGCGTTGTGCGGATGTGTGTACTGTATGTGTGTGAGTAGTCCTTCATAGTAAACACTGCATGCCACCTCTGATGAAGGCATCCGTCTAGCTAACACACACAACATCCCTCTCTCTCTCTCTCTCTCTCTCTCTCTCTCTCTCTCTCTCTCTCTTTTCTTGTCTCTCCAAGCCAATTCCAAGCCCCGATTCCCCCCTAGCGGAATTGTCAGAGGCCCTTTTTCCTGCCGTTGCCGTCCGGATGCTAATGGAATCGGAGCGCTAGGTGATTTTAATTTCCGTGCCGATTCCCCTTCCGACGCTTCCTCTGACAGGGTTAGGATTGCTTCGTTCTCATCCGGCTACATTGATTTCCCTGCACGCACTCGTTCCCTCGCTCCCTCGCTCGCTCTGTTCCCTGTACTACGTTGTTGTTTTTTTCTCCTTCCCTCGTTCCCGTTCCCGCTTCATTTTCTCATCCCCCGACGGAAAATTCCACCTGAGCCGACGTCTGAGAGCTAGCTTTGGTTCGACTTAAAAACTTGGTTAACTCTGGAACTGTATATGAACTGTTATAACTGTTGAACACTGTTATAACTGTTAGAATAATTATTAGTATTGTAATTAATGTTGCTGTTACATAGTAATAACACAGTAAAAGCGCTGTAATAGCAAACTGCATATACTGTTTTTACACACAAATGTAGTTTGCTATTACAGTGCTGTTACAATGAATCTGGCGATTATTTGACATTGACACAGCACCTCAAACAGTGCAAAATGTGACCTCTGCATTTGACCCGTCCATGAAGGAGCAGTGGGCAGCTGACGGGCAGTGCTCGGGGACAGTACCTTGCTCATCAGTACCTCAGCAATACCTTTACTGGACCAGGATTCGAACTGACAACCTTCCGATCATGGGGACAACTCAACCCCGTTGCAGTGACATATATGACACAAGAAGAAAAGGATTGAGTTCGAACTTTCGAACTGTGTCGCCTATGTTAAATATTCTTTTATAGCGGACCACGTTGGCTTAAATCAAACAACGTACAAATTAGAACCACACTTAGAACTCAAGTAGGATGTTAGATCTCCAGAATACCGGCCCTCCAGGACTGGAACTGGACACCCCTGTCCCAGCTGGTGCTCCCTGATCTCTGAACCAAGAGGTTGCTCCAGGGGAACTGGCAGTGAAATTAGGGGAGATGGAAGTCGCTCTGGATTGTAGCGTCTGCTAAATGGCGTAAATGTGAATGGAAGTGACTTTCCATTGAGCTGGCAAACTGCTTAACCTGTATTGCGTTGTACTCCCTGATTACTATGATTATTCTTAGACATTTTTTTAGGTGACAATATCGGAATGTATGATTCTGATCATATCGTACAGCCTCCTCGGTCCAACTGCCCCCCCCCCGAAAAAAATAATTCACCGAAATTCTGCTTGCCACCAGCAGGTGTCAGCAGTGCTGCACACACGTTCCAATTTCAGCTACTCCCCCCAACACCCCACCGGCCCCAAACACACACACACACACACACACACACACACACAGCTAAATGGCAGTGAATATGTAGATCATTCACATCGCGTTAATGTAAAAGCCGCCCTGCGGTTGACAAATTTTGTGAGTCACTGTAGAAATGTGCTAACTGTGCAGACTCTGACTTTTAACCGTCCACGCAAGTCATTTGTGACTGCGGCAATCACATTACCCTGAGCCTTGATTATTAGAGAGAGAGAGAGAACGAGGGAAAGAAGGGGGAGGGGGGAGAGAGAGAGTAGCAGAGGGGAGAGGGAGATGTATTTTTTATTTTTTTTCCCTCCACTAGCTCCAAGTCAGTTTTGCTTAGTTTAAGAAATACTGCCAGGCATGATGTAAAAATCCGGAATAAATTATCAAGCCGTGAATTATGGGAGTGTTGGAGGGAGGAAGAAGTGTTTGTAGAGGAGGTGGAAATAAAATGTTGCTGTGTTTCCCATTTCAGGCAGTATTTAAAACGCTGCTAATGAAATTGTAGAGCGCGAAGAATGATCTATTTCCCGCCTGCAGTTAATAATCGTATGCCATATATACAGTACATTGGGGGATGTGTACTGTATATGTATACTCACGACTTGGACCCCGAGATGTGTGTGCGTATATATATATATATATATATATATATATATACTCTCCCTCCTCGTTCCATTACAGTCTGTTCTGTTACATTCTGTTCCGTTACACACACACACACACACACAGCTCTTACCCAGCACGGTGAGTCGAGCCCGGTGGGAGCGCAGCGCCGCCTGAGTGGCCTGACACTCATACACTGCATCGTCCGCCAGCTCAGCCGCCTCGATCACCAGACTGTGCTCTCCTGATGACGGCTCTCCCATTAGAGAGTAACGCGCCCAGCCTGTCATCGAGACACACACAACACACACACACGTGGTTACAGAGGTAGTTAAGGTGAACACACACACACATTTTATATGTTGGAACAAGAGGCGATTCATCAATTTGCAACATTTTCTAAAAGTTACACATCATATGTGTGTAGATCTATACGTATTTATTTATTTATTTATTTATTTATAACCATAAAACTAGTCTTTTTTTCAGGATTTCAAAGTCACTGGTGAAAGGACTTGTCCTTCAGATGGACAGTAAACACATAACACTCTCATTCTCACACATGCACACACAAACACTGCCATGTGTAATGAAGCCAGCAGCGTTGGTCATCGGTGTTTCGCGTGAGCCACGTCATCCCGCCCGCGGACTCTCGACTCGGACCCCGAAACACACGTGAGGCGCCTTTCTCACGCGGCCCACCCAGCCCAACACACACAAACACACACATATACACACACACACACACACTCCAGGGGGGAAGCGACTTTAAATGTCAACGCTCCGCAATTGATTCTCCACCTCGGCCGGAACGGACGGCCCCGATGATTACATAAATTAAACTCTGATTTGTGCTATACACACACCGTTTGTTAGCCGCGTTGTAACCAGAGAAGACACACACGCGCACACACCCACACACATCGCTCTTCCGCCAGGCGCTAGTTAGAAAAGCTTGCCCTTTAGTCGCAGCATCTCCCGGCTTTTGTCTTCTTTGCTCTATAATTGGAAAGATTATGATGAGATTGAAACAGGCCCGGCTTTTATATGTGCACTTTTAGAGTCTGATACACACACACACACACACACACATTTGTGCAGTAGAGATGGATTATGCTGAGTTGCAGCGTGGCCTTTGCAGTCGGCAGGATTTCATTTTGGCTCAGTGTGTGTCCAGTTTTCTTTTTGTTTTTAACCACTTACTCCCTTCTTATTCCTTAAGAGTGGAGAGAGAAAGAGAAAGTGAGAAAGAGAGAGTGAGACAGAGAGAGAGAGAGAGAGAAGGCAAGAGAATCAAAAAGAAAGTAGAGAGGTGGTGTAGAGAGGCAAGGGATGAAAGGAGAAGAGAAGAGACAATGAGAGAAGAAAGTCGAGAGAATGACAGAAAAGAGGAAAGTAAAGAGGGACAGGAAAATAAGAGAAGTTATAAAAGGAAGAGAAGAGAAGAGAAGAGAAGAGAGACTGGTAAAGGAGGAGCAGAAAAGAACAGACAAGAGTGAGGAAAGAGAAGAAGTAAAATTAAGAGAAGACGCGAGAGAAACGATGAGAAGAGAAGAAACAAGTAGAGGAGAAAGACAAGAGAATGAAAGAAGGAGAAAAGAGGAAGGAGGAGAGAAATGGAAAAATAAGGTAAGTGTAGGAAAGCAAGAGAAGAGAAGAGAGTGAAAAAAGAGGAGCAAAAATGAGAAATGAAGAGAAGAAAAGAATAAAGAAGAGAGAAGAAGGGATAGTGAAGATAAAACCGAAGAGACTTAAAAGGAGGGGAAGAGAAGAATAGAAAAGAGTGAGGAGAGAGAAGAAGTAAGATGAAGAGACGAGAAGAAAAGACGAGAGAAGAGACAAGAGAATGACAGAAAGAGAAAAGAAGAGACTGAGGAAAAAAGAGAAGAAAAGGTGAGAAATAAAGAGTAAAGAAGAGAAAAAGTGAAATAGAAAGCAGACAAGAGGAGGAGATACTGAAGAAAAAAGAGGAGGAGAGGAGAAAAGAGAAGACTAGAGAAAAGAAGAAGAGAGAAAAGGCGAGGAGAGATGAGACGAGGAGAGACGAAAGAGAGAAAAGAGGGGGTAAAATAGGAGTGTAGAAAAGGAAGAGAACAGAAGAGAAGAGTCTGAAGAAAAAAGAGGAGGAGAGATGAGAAATGAAGAGAAGAATAAAGAGGAAAACAGAAGAGAGTTTTTGGCTTGGTTTGTGTCCACTTTTTTAACCCTCCTGCCCCCTTGTTACCCCTCACCCCTCCCTCTCCCCCCTCTCTCTACCCCTCGTTCTCACCGGGCAGGTCTCTCTCTCCGCCCAGCGCCAGACCGTCTTTGGTCCACTGCACCATGCCCCGGTATCCCACAATCACACAGGGCAGCGTCACTGATTGGCCGGCCACCACCACCTGGTCCTGGGGCTGCTGGGAGAAGTAGGCTGCCTCGCTCACCGCTGCAGAAATGAAAGAGAGAGAGAGAGAGAGAGAGAGAGAACAAGGTTAGCAATCACCATCCCTTCTTTCTTCAAACAAATGTGATTGTGAACACACCACAGCACAGCACACAGTCCACCACAACCAAATGTGACCTCTGCATTTGACCCATCCGTAAAGGAGCAGTGGGCAGCTGACATGGGCAGCGTCCGCGGAGCAGTGCTTGGGGATGGTACCCTGCTCATGAGTGCCTCAGTGATACCTTTACCGGTCCTGGGATTCGAACTGGCAATCTTCTGATCACAGGGCAAACACCCTAACTGTAACGCTAACAACTGCCCCAGCATGGTCGGATCAAGTCCCAGGTCGATAAAGGTACCACTGAGGTACTCATGAGCAAGTTACCGTCCCCAAGCACTGCTCCCCGGGTGCTCCCAAAAAAGCTACCGAGTGATCCTTCATGGATGTGTCAAATGTAATGATCAGGGAAGATGGTAGTGTAATGGTTTGGGGCTGGACCCATGATCGGAAGGTCGAAAACTGGTAAAGGTACCACTGAGGTACTCACTATCAAGGTACTGTACCATGAGCAAGGTATCGTCCCCAAGCACTGCTCCCTGGGCATTGCCAAGAAAGCTACCCAAGGATCCTTCTTGGATGCACCAAATGCAGAGATCAGGGAAGTTGGTAGAGTAATGGTTAGGGAGTTTGACCCATGATCGGAAAGTCGTTGGTTCAAGTCCTGGACTGGTAAAGGTACCACTGAGGTACTCATGAGGAGCAAGGTACCTTCCCCAAGCATTGCTTCCTGGGTGCTCCCAACAAAGCTACCAATTGATCCCTTCTGGATCGAGGTAGTTGGCAGTGTAACGCTTAGCAAGTTGGAACCATGATCGGAAGGTCGCTGGTTCAAGTCCCGGACTGGTAAAGGTACCACTGAGGTACTCATGAGCAAGGTGTTCCCTGGGTGCTGCCAAAAAATCTGCCCACAGTGCTTAGGGGCAGTGTCTTGCTCATGAGTACCTCTGTGGTACCTTTACCGGTCTGGGACTTAAACCAGCGACCCTTCAATCACAGGTCCAACTCCCTAACCGTTACGCTATCTACAGCCAAGTTAGCAAGAACAGCTTGACCATTTTCGAAACGTTAGTCGCATCTTAATTCTGTTACACTTTGCAATCTTATAACGTCTCAATAAAGACGTTAGCATCCTAACACAAACAGTCTGCGTCTTTCCCTCTCTCGTCCGACCGTCCTCTCTCATTCTCTCGCTCCTCATCTTTCTCCGGGAGTAAAAAAAAAAAACCTCGCCGAAACCCTGACAAGCTATCGGTCACGTAGCTTTGAGGTCGGTGATTTTTACAGGAGGAAAGGGACAGTCGAGGCTCAGAGCGCGTTAGCGTGTTAGCAGGTTAGCGCCGACTCAGCAGAAAAAAAGACAAGAAAAAGAGTCCATCGATATTTGCGACTCCCCCGTCGCACGTACGGCGCTTACGGCAGCGCGTCCTGCAAAAGGGCTGCCATTAGTCAAAAGAGGCAGGCGGATGGCGACTCACGGCCGATCGCACGGCAACGGTCGCCGCGGAGCCGGTTGCCGCGGTCAACGGGGAGGCGGTTGGCGCTAGCGACGCCGACGTTGCATCATCCCGCGCGTCGGAACGGTGCCACGGAGACGAGTTCCGCTGAGTGAGTTGAGTTATTTAACTCTTTCCTACAGCCATATGGCGGTCGGCAGGGCGACGCGCCGCGGAGACGAGGAAGCTGTCGCCATGACGCTGCGGTACCGGGCGAGGAGGAGTGTTAAAGAGCGAGAGAGACAAGAGACACCCGGTTATTGTTTCGTTCAGTTGTAGCTCTCCTTCTCTTTTCTGTCTTTCTTTCTTTGTCTCTCTTTTGCTCTATCGCTCGCTCTGTATCTCTCACTTTACTATGTCTGTATGTTCTGCTCTTTTCCTCTCTTCTTCTTTCTTCCTTCCATTCTCTCTTTCTTTCGTTTGAGACTGTCCGTTTTTACGTCTCTCTTTCTGCCATTGTCAGTCTGTCCTCTTTCTTTCTTTAACCCCGTCTTCTTTTCTTTCTTTATATTTCAGTTTGCCCTGTCTTTCTTTCTTATGTCAGTCTGTCTTTCTTTCTCTGTCTCTCAGTATCTGTCTCCCTTCTCTATGTCTCTATGTTCTGCTCTTTTCCATCTTTTCTTTTTTCCCTCCATTCTTCCTTTCTTGTCAGTGTTTCATTCTTTCTCTCTGTAGGTTTGTCTTCCTGTCTTTCTTTCTTTGTGTTTCAGTCTGCCC
>JAVGVS010001289.1:0-25498 GCA_032718565.1 Distichodus sexfasciatus
TTTTGTGCATCAAGAAATTGCACTTAGAATTAGTAGGGCAATTTAGTCTTCAGTAATACACATTATATTTACTACAAAAGAAACTGTATGATTCAAGCTGGATTTGATGAAAAGAAGGTTGGGGTCAGGGGTTATATTAGTTGTTCAGCAGCTTTATAAAGAGTAGACTACGAAAGGTGTGTATATTACATTTTATTATTAAGAAGAACCTCTAGAAACATCTGACCCAGACTTATGCTAGGCTGAAATCTGGTGGCTGAGGGAGCTAGTGAGTTTGAACTATGCTCTATCTTCACTTTTAATGCATCTCAGTTTATTTCAAAGTAGTACTATCAGTACTTATTTAAAGACTGATGCTTGAAGGATTTTGATATTGCTATGGGCCAACCATGTCTTCAAAATATTAACTAATAACCTATATAAATTATTGTGCTCCCCACCTTGCGCCCATAGTTTCCAGGATAGGCTCTGATCCCCCCACCATCACCACCACCATGACCCCAGTTGGGATAAGTGGTTTGGATAATGAAGGAATGAATGAACCCGTGCATTGCAATTATTACTAAATTACATTTGTTTAACACTCAAAAATCTTAAAGGTATTCAAGTCATTTTAGCCTACCTGGAGGCTTTCACCAGACGGCCACCAGATGCCAAGTAATGTTCACGTTTGATTTTAGTTTATTCTCCTCTTGTTTCATCAGTCATTTAACCTTATTATATTTTTCAGTTGTTTTGCTTAGCTTTGGTGAAGTTCTGCCCTGCTTTTGGTTCATTGTTTTCCCCTCACTTTCATAGTTTAAATATCCAGTTAGTTTTTTAGTTTTAAGCCCCGCCCATTATTACTTTTCTGTGTATTAGTCTGTATTTCTCTCTCTGGTACTTGTCCCTCCACCGCCGTGCTAACCCTGTCTGGCATGCTCTTTGTTTGGGTATATGCCAAGTAAACTGGAAGAAAGAGACCTTTCTGTTTGTCTTGGCCCTAGCTAGGGTGGCCAGATTTAAGCTTGTGGAAGTTTGTTCAGATGTGCCCTCACCCTACTCACTTCCACTCACTATTTCTCCATAAAAAAAAAATTATAAAAAAAATAATAATCTCTAACATGTATGTTTGTTGTCTGTGCGCTAACGTCTTTTCTCTAATGTGATTTTTTTAAATTATAGTATATAACTTAGTTGCCGGTAACTCGGTTTTAATGACAGTTGTTGATTTTAAGTTTAGCTTCACAGATTGAAGAACAGCCGTAGACTACAAATCTCTGTTGTAAGTCTCTCTGGATAAGAACGTCTGCTAAAGGCTGTAAATTTAAATATACTCACTTCCACTTAATTTACGCAGTAAGGGTGAAGGGTGAAGTAAGGTGAAGGGGTGAAGTAACTAGTTAGGAAAAAGCTCCCGCAACACAAATCCAGTGTAAGAATGTTTGAGGCTGAGGAGGAATGAAATCCTGGACCATTTTAAAATCCCGGATGGACACATTTTTTATGTCTTAAAATGATGGCGTGTCCATGGTAAAAAGAGGACGTCTGGTCACCCCAGCCCTAGCGCCTCATTTCTCTTCATAAAGAAGGTATGTCAAGCATTTTTTTGGCCAAGTCTTTTGTTTTGTGCCAGACATGATAACTGTATGGCATTGTTTACAAGTACAGGTTACTGTACACTCAAAATCATTTATTTAAACACTATTTGCATAAAGTCTTGGCTTTAAAATAGGGAGGAGTTGAGAGTCATGCGCTGGTTCAGATTGAAAATCTTGCAGTTTCACCATGAAATTACTGAGGGAAAAAAAATCAACAACAACAACTAATTTAATAAAAAACAAGACATGAAATTACTTTAGCAGAAATGTACTTACCATTTTGCAACAGGCCGTGCTGCAGCTCTATATTTTCCACTGCGTTTCATGTGAGATATGCACCAGTTTAACGGTGTTGGAAGACCTAAGGGTAATGGGTAATGTTCATTCTCCTGTAAAGCTTCCACCAATTTTTAAAAATGGACCAGAGGGATTTCACCAAATTGAATGTGTCCTTATATACCAATGTGCTTTATAAAATGGATTAGGTAACCCACCAAGTAGTGGCCAGAAGTGTATATTAGATATAAAATGTTCATTGTTAAATGATAAATAATCATGAGTCGTGCACAACTCTGGTATAGCTGACCTCTAATGGGCGTAGGCAATTAATACTAATCTCTAAATGATGGGGGCGAGTCAATGTTTTGCCTCAGATAGCATCTTTTGCATGATGTTTCCTTGAAATATTCATCAGTATTCACACATTGTTATCTCTGCTGTTGCATTTCTCCTAAAAATATCAAATGCCATTAGCCAAAAAGGACTCTACTGTCTTATAGACTATTTGGAGACAGGACATTTTATGTTTTTTATATTTTAAGAACAAGTAACAATCATCAGATAGTTTACAATTGTGATAGAGATCATAAGCTTGTTTTGCTGCAACTAAGCCACATCCTGTCATGGATTTTAGCATCATGAACGCCAAATTAAGGCTGTCAAAGGATGCAAGCATTCAGGAAATTAATTTGTAGAAAAGAACTTAAATTGAATTGTAATTTTAGAAAATTGCTTAGCATTATCGTATGACTTTTCACCATATGAAAAGTCCAATTCGTTTACCGTTTATTAACTAGTGAAGTTTTGCACAGACTGTAAATAGCACCAAAATGTATGCAGGAGAACTGGAAAATACATTATGAGACTTGTTATTCTTTATTTTAGTATATTATTGACTAACTTCACATTAGAGCATCTTAATGGGAAGGGAAAAAATAAATAAATAGATAATGATGATAATAAGAATAATAATGGTAATGCTCACAAAAAGAACCATATGTCAGTCTCTGGAAAAGCAATGAACCCATTTAAGACCTTGCATTTATTATTATTATTATTATTATTATTATTATTATTATTATTATATTATTATTAACAGAGAGTGAGAGTTAAACAATGTATTGGATTATAGTAATAAAATATCCGAGCAGGACAGAAACACAACGCAAATATATATATATTTTTTTTCCCCCAACCAGAACTTGGCATCAGGATTGCGTTGTGTTTCTGTCCTGTCAGTTTTGTTTTGTACATAGTCCAGTACATTTGTTTCTAGCTTCTCTGTTACTTGTCCCCTCCCCTTATTCAATTATTTACCTTTTGTTGTTTGTTTGTTTTGTTTTTGCTTGTAACATCTTGTTTTGTTTGTCTATTGGTTTTTGTTTGTCTGTTTGATTTTTTTTTTCCCGTTTTTCCCTCTCTTCCCCCCTCTCTTTTATGCCCCCACCAAGTGGGAATTCATTTGGAGCAGTTTGTGTGTGTATATTCTATCTGTTATGGCCATTTAGATTGTGCCCAAATGAAACTTGTAATTAAAAATAAAGTTGTCCTCTCAAGAGGGGGGGTGGTGGGTTAAAAACAAAAAACAAACTGAGCTGATGTGTCGCGGCTGGGTTGTCATGGTAACGGTAAGGCCTGTCCCTTTATGGATTCTCCGCTAGGGCAATATCTGGGTTAGTGGCGCTGGGCGGTGATGGTTTCGCTCCTCAATGTGTTTCACCTGTTTGTTATTATCAAGTTTACGTTCTTTGGTTTATATTCTGGTAATTACTAATTAGTAATGAGTCCTATTGGGTGCGTTCGACTTGATGCAGCCGCTTACAGCGCTGGCTTGAAGCAATGCATTCTGGTATTGACGCAGTGCATCTTGGTAAGATTTTTTACCGTTTATTAACTAGTGAAGTTTTGCACAGACTGTAAATAGCAACAAAATGTATGCAGGAGAACTGGAAAAATGGAGACTTGAGATAAAAATGTAGGTTTCAGCATTTGAAAAGGTCAATAATGTAGTGTGCATGAAAGAAGCAGGGAAGCTGTTATTAAAGCTCCAACATACCAAATAAAACTTCAGATGCAAAAATCCTTATTGCTACTCTGGGAAAGAGAGTAACGTGAGGAGGAGCACTCGCTACTTAAACTCCTCTTCCTCTCTGAGCTGATGTCACTCTCCACCAGCTTCACCATGACTCTCATCTGCATCCTTCTGCTCTCTGCACTGTTGTGGTGCCTCAGCTTCTCTAGTAAGTACCACCACTGCTATACTCTACCAGTACGACACTATAGAGATGGGGATTTAACTAAGCTCCAGTTTGAAGAAAACGCCTCAATTAAATGTCCCAAACATCATCATGTCTGATCTAACATGCATTATGATTTGGTGCCAAATATTTTGAAGTAGCCTAGTATTTGTATCAACGTCTGCTTATAGTCAACAACCGAATAAAGCATTGAATAAATAAACAAAGGCATCCTCATAGTAAAATAGTAGTAAATTTAATGTTCTTTATTGTTTCAATTTGAAATAAGGCTTGCAATTGAAAATAAAGAGCTTGAAAATTTTGAGAAAAAACCTAATTGGCCTGTGCGTTACCAATGTACTGTACATACACGGATGACCGTAAAGAAGAAGAGAAAAGTTTGGACCGGGGACCCCTTGTCGGTGACCTAGGCTATAGAGCATGGCTTCTCCATAAAACTCTTCCAGTCTCATTCTACCAACATCAGTCGTGATCTAATAAGGCTATTACAATTAATTCAACATTTTACCTGGATTGCAATTAATGAATTATATGTTTGTTTTGTGTGTTATGGTTAAGGTTTGTGCTGTAGATCTGCACAACTATTAAATATGTTTTTTCTAAGAAAACACACACTGATGAAGTCGTGGACTGGACAAGGCAGAGACACTTTGCGGCAGTATTTTTTTAAGGGAACAGGACAGAATGTAAAAAATAATCCTCGTGGTCATTTTTTCAATTGTCTTTCATTCATTCATCATCCCAACCACTTAATCCGTTGGAAGTCGTTGGGGGTTGTGGGGAGCACGGGAGCCTTTTCCGGAAACTTACAGGCACAAGGCAGGGACCAACCCTGGGCAGGCACTAACACACCGCAGGGCGACACACACACACACACACACATACTCTATTATGACCTGGTTTCGACGGTAGACCTGCACTCCCCGTCGGTTTATGGATGTTGCCTCAAACATGTCGCATTGAGGCAAAACTGGCGCCAAAGTTCTCGTGTGCTGTGATACACGGAGCATCTTGTTATAGCGTTTAACTGTATATTTTCATAAATCAAATGACAGCGGTAAATGAGCATAACATTTATATTGAATACGTTACCATACGATAGTTTGATCCATATGCTTACGCTGGACAGCTGCTGACAGAAAGCAGAGCTCTTTCCAACAAACACTCTCCCTCTCGGTCAGCATTGACAAGAAGTTGCCACAGACACTATGCATTTTGCCCCACTCGCTTTTTGCTACCCTCTCTCTGATCCTCTTCATTTTCATATAAAGTTCATGCTGTCTTCCGCTGTTCCTCCTGATTTACAGTGAAGCGCCGCTCTAACTGAAAGGCTGAACGGAAGACGCCGCTCATCTCGCTGGAACAGTCAGTTTAATTAGGCGAGTGGACGGAGCAACCATGTGACGTCACTACCCACAGTGCACTGAAACGAAAACAACAATGGCGGCCTACGACTGAAAGAATTTTCTAACACTTTTATTAAAAATAAAATGATATAGCAGTTTTAATATCACATTTACATAGCTGACACCAACGTTAATCTTCTAAGGCCAACATGTCTTACTAGTCGGGGATCCCTTTAATATTCAAACCTTTCATCTGCATCTGCAACGCTGCATCGCCGCCCAATTAATCTATGACGAAGCAAAGAATGAACTCCGCCGCAGCAGCAGGCACAGGTGTCTGGAGGTACTACACAGTGGAGTAAACCACTGTGAGTAGACTGAAGATTTGAGACAAAGAAGTCAAAATGAGAAATGGAGCCAAACGAAGCCGGATAGGATTCTGTTAATTTAGAAACCAGCTCTGCTGAACTGAACAAAAGGTCTAGAAAAGTGAAGTGTGACAGAAATGCTATTATGTCTAAGAGTTTTCTACATTAATTTACCTGCCTGTTATGTCGAGTGTATTGGGAAAAGTTTAGACTGTCTTCTATGCATGTTCAAAAACATTTTTGTCATTGTTTTAACAAACAAAATTCCTACTTTATATCTACATTTATTTACAAAACGAATTGTCTTTATACTGGTGAATCGAATGCCTGCTACTGACGACGCAATAAAACATCCATCGGTTAAAAAGTAATTAGTACTCTGAGTAGTTTTGAGAAGAGTACTTTTGTACTTTTACTCAAGTATTTTTTTAACACCAGTAGTTTTATTTGTAATTGAGTACATTTAACCAATGTAACAGTACTTGCACCTGAGTACAATTTCAGTACTCTTCCACCTCTGTCGATTTGTCATGTCAGCTGCTCACTGTTTAAATAAGTAAGTATTTTAATTCCAGTTTTCTGTTCTTAGACTTTTTAGTCATGACATCCTGAAAATGCTCTGAATGGTAAAATGAGATTGCTGTATGTTAGTGTCAAAATTGTTTTTCTTGTAACTCAATTTTGCTCCTTTTGTTCATGTTCAGACCACAAATTGTTGAAGCCTCTAAAGGGAACAAACAAAACAAACAACGAAGAGAGAATTTGGACAAAGAGTCGTGGGCGCCATAACCTGAAGTCCAGTGATTATATTCGCATAAAAGTGAAGGACTACAAAATACATCCAAGCTATTCATTCAAGACAAAGTGTTATCACAATGACATCATGCTGTTAGAGGTGAACAGTCACACTCATCTGCTTTTGCTCGACACAATCAATGCAAGAAATAATATTCCTTTCTGTTGTATGTGTATGCATTGGGCCAGAATTACAAAATGCAGTGACAAATTACCAAGACATCCAAAAATGTGAAATGGGAAAACAGAGGATATATTTCATACTCCTCAAATATAGTGGTCATATTAGTCACAGCTTTCTGATTTACTTTTTTTGTGTATAAGTTTGCTTATTTGTGCTGCAGCTACAAACACCAGCCATACAGAGCAAAACAGTTTCATGGATCAGCATTTCAAAAGAAGATGAAGAAGTCGTGGACTGACGAAGTCGTGGACTGGACAAGGCAGAGACACTTTGCGGCAGTATTTTTTTAAGGGAACAGGACAGAATGTAAAAATAATCCTCGTGGGTCATTTTTTTCGATGGTCTTTCTATCTATTCATCATCCCAACCACTTAATCCGCTGGAAGTCAAGTGGGGGTTGTGGGGACACGAGCCTTTTCTCCGGAAAAACCATAGGCACAAGGCAGGGACCAACCCTGCAATGGTATCACACATCGCAGGGCACATACACACACACACACACACACATACTCTCACTCAGACCTTACAGGAAAACCCATGTGAACACGGGGAAAGCATGCAAACTCCACACAGAAAGGCCCTACAGTCGACCCGATCGAATCCAGGGACATTCTCGCCAGAATCACAGCAGAATCACAGCATATGAGAACTTTGACGCAGTTTGCACGCTTGTTCTCTAGATTTGTTATATATTTTATATCGTGTTTATATGTATTTAAATCTTGTGCCAGAATTTTAAATACATTATATGTACATTAAATACATAACGCACGATATAAAATGTAACAAATCTAGAGAACAAACATGTGCACTTGCCTATTAGTGACCTGTTTCGGGATTTGCAGACCTGCACTCTGCCGTCGAAAGTGGGATGTTGCCTCAAACATGTCGCATTGAGGCAAATCCGCGCCAAAGTTCTCGTGGTGCTGTGATACACTGAGTGTCTGTAAATAACCAGAGCATCTTTGTTATAGCGCTTAAACTGTATATTTTCATAAATCAAATGACAGCTAAATGAGCATAACATTTATTGAATAATAAGCATTATATTTATAGTTTGATCCATATGCTTACGCTGGACAGCTGCTGACAGAAAAGCGGAGCTTCTTCCAACAAACACTCTCCTCTCGTCAGCATTGACAAGAAGGCTACACAGACACATGGATTTTGCCCCACCTTGCTCACCTCCTCTGATCCTCTCTTTCATTTTCATATAAAGCTAAGTGCTGCTCAAGGTTGTCCTCCTGATTTACAGTGCGCCGGGTTCAACTGAAAAGGCTGGAACGAAGACGTGCCTAATCTCGCTGAACAGCCGCTTAATTAGGCGGAGGACGGAGTGCACCATGACGCCACTCACTCCACAGTGCACTGAAACGAAAACAACAATGGCGGCCTACGACTGAAAGAATTTTCTAACACTTTTATTAAAAATAAAATGATATAGAGGTTTTAATATCACATTTTATATAGCTGACACACCTCAACTTAATCTTCTAAGGCCAACATGTCTTACTAGTCGGGGATCCCTTTAATATTCAAACCTTTCATCTGCATCTGCAATCGCGACCGCGCCAATTAATCTATGACGTAAGCAAAGAATGAACTCCGCTGCAGCAGCAGGCACAGGTGTCTGGAGGTACTACACAGTGAAGTACAAACTAATTTCTAGACTGAAGATTTGGAGACAAAGAAGCCAAAATGGAGAAAATGGAGCCAAAACTAGTCGGATAGACTCTGTTAATTTAGAAAACCAGTCTTGCTGAAACTGAACAAAAGGTTCAGAAAGTGAAGTGTGACAGAAATGCTATTATGTCTAAGAGTTTAAGACACTTACCTGCCTGTTGTTCACAGTGTATTGGGAAAAGTTTAGACTGTTCTATGCATGTTCAAAAACATTTTTTATTGGCTGTTTTAACAAACAAAATTCCTACTTTATATCTACATTTATTTACAAAACTAATTGTCTTTTCATACCTTTGTTCATCTGGAGAAATGTGCTTTGAACGTAGATATTTTTTATACTGGTGAATCAATGCCTGTTACTGACTTACTTAATAAAACATCCATCGGTTAAAAAGTAATTAGTACTCTGAGTAGTTTTTGAGAAGAGTACTTTGTACCTTTACTCAAGTATTTTTTTAACACCAGTAGTTTTACTTGTAATTGAGTACATTTTAACCAATGTAACAGTACTTGCACTTGAGTACAAATTTTCAGTACTCTTTCCACCTCTCTGTCGACATTTCCACGCGTCAGCTGTTCACTTGTTTAAAATAAGTAAGCATTTTAATCTAGTTTTCTGTCTTTAGACTTTTTAGTCATGACATCCTGAAAATGCTCTGAATGGTAAAATGATTGTTGGTGTATGTTAGTGTCAAAATTGTTTTTCTTTGTAACTCAATTTTGCTCCTTTTGTTCATGTTCAGACCACAAATTGTTGAAGCCTCTAAAGGGAACAAACAAACAAACAACGAAGAGAATTTGACAGCAGTCGTGGGCGCTCATAACCTGAAGTTCAGTGATTATATTCGCATAAAAGTGAAGGACTACAAAATACATCCAAGCTATTCATTCAAGACAAAGTGTTATCACAATGACATCATGCTGTTAGAGTAGAACAGTCACACTCATCTGCTTTTGCTCGACACAATCAATGCAAGAAATAATATTCCTTTTCGTTGTATGTATGCATTGGGCCAGAATTACAAAATGCAGTGACAAATTACCAAGACATCCAAAAATGTGAAATGGGAAAACAGAGGATATATTTCATACTCATCAAATATATGGTCATATTAGTCACAGTCTTTCTGATTTACTTTTTTGTGTATAAGTTTGCTTATTTGTGCTGCAGCTACAAACACCAGCCAAGAGAGCAAAAACAGTTTCATGGATCAAAGACGCAAAAGAAGATGAAGAAGTCGTGGACTGATGAAGTCGCGGACTGACAAGGCAGAGACACTTTATGCAGTATTTTTCAAGGGAACAGGATGGTAATGTAAAAAATAATCCTCGTGGTCATTTTTTTTCCGATTGTCTTTCATTCATTCATCATCCCAACCTCTTAACTCACAGTCGCTGGGGGTTGGGGAGCACGGAGCCTTTTCCTGGAAACTTAGGCACAAGGCAGGGACCAACCCTGGGCAGGCACTAACACACAGCAGGGGCGCACACACACACACACACACACATACTCCACTCACACCTTACAGGAAAACCCATGTGAACACGGGGAAAGCATGCAAACTCCACACAGAAAGGCCCTACGGTCGACCCGAGGATCGAATCCAGGACATTCCTCGCTAGAATCACAGCGAGAATCACAGCACATGAGAACTTTTGACGAGCTTGTATCGTTTAGGGCCTTCTTCTAGATTTGTTACATATTTTATATCGTGGCTTTTACATGTATTTAACTTAAAGCAGAATTTAAATACATTATATGTACATTAAATAATGCAAAGCACGTATATAAAATGTGTAACAAATCTAGAGGAACAAAGATGCACTTTGCCTATTAGCACCTGTTGCGATTTGGTAGACCTGCACTCTGCCGGTCATGGAGGCTGACTCAAAACATGTCGATTGAGGCAAACTGCGCCAAAGTTCTCGTGTGCTGTGATACACGGAGTGTCTGTAAATAACCAGAGCATCTTGTTATAGCGTTTAACTGTATATTTTCATAAATCAAATGACAGCGGTAAATGAGCATAACATTTATATTGAATACGCAAGTACTATACGATATGTTTGATCCATATGCTTACGCTGACAAGGACAGAAAGCGTGAGCTCTTTCCAACAAACACTCTCCCTCTCGGTCAGCATTGACAAGCAGTTGCCACACAGACACCATGGATTTTGCCCCACTCTCGCTTGTTTCACCTCTGATCCTCTCTATTTCATATAAAGTTCAAGTGCTGTTCGCTGTCCTCCTGATTTACAGCGCTACTGGCCTCGAACTGAAAAGGTTGAACGGAAGACGCGGCTCATCTCGCTGAACAGTCGTTTAATTAGGCGGAGGACCTGGAGCAACTATGTGACGCCACTACCCACAGTGCACCGGAAACTTAAACAACAATGGCGGCCTACGACTGAAAGAATTTTCTAACACTTTTATTAAAAATAAAATGATATAGAGTGTTTTAATATCACATTTACATAGCTGACACCAACGTTAATCTTCTAAGGCCAACATGTCTACTAGTCGATCCCTTTAATATTCAAACCTTCATCTGCATCTGCAATCGCGACCGCGCCAATTAATCTATGACGTAAGCAAAGAATGAACTCCGCTGCAGCAGCAGGCACAGGTGTCTGGAGGTACTGGCTACAGTGGAGTACAAACTAATTTATAGACTGAAGATTTGGAGACAAAGAAGCCAAAATGGAGAAAATGGAGTCAAACGAAGCCGGATAGACTCTGTTAATTTAGAAACCAGCTCTTCCTGAAACTGAACAAAAGGTTCAGAAAGTGAAGTGTGACAGAAAATGCATTATGTCTAAGAGCTTTCTAAGACACTTACCTGCCTGTTGTCTGTGAGTGTATTGGGAAAAGTTTAACTGTTCTATGCATGTTCAAAAACATTTTTGTCATTGTTTTAACAAACAAAATTCCTACTTTATATCTACATTTATTTACAAAACGAATTGTCTTTCTATACCTTGTTCATCTGGAGAAATGCTTTGAACGTAGATATTTTAATACTGGTGAATCGAATGCTCGTTACTGACTAATGCAATAAAACAGATCCATCGTTAAAAGTAATTAGTACTCTGAGTAGTTTTGAGAAGAGTACTTTGTACCTTTACTCAAGTATTTTTAACACCAGTAGTTTTACTTGTAATTGAGCACATTTTAACCAATGTAACAGAAAGTATTCTGCACTTGAGTAATAAATTTTCAGCACTCTTCCAATTTGTCGATTTGTCATGTCAGCTGCTCACTGCTTAAATAAGTAAGTATTTTAATTCCAGTTTTCTGTTCTTAGACTTTTTAGTCATGACATCCTGAAAATGCTCTGAATGGTAAAATGAGATTGTTGAAGGTTAGTGTCAAATTGTTTTTCTTTGTAACTCAATTTTTGCTCCTTTGTTCATGTTCAGACCACAAATTGTTGGAAGTTTCTAAAGTGAAACAAACAAACAAACAATGAAGAGAATTCTGATGGTGGTCGTGGGCGCCATAACCTGAAGTTCAGTGATTGAGTATTCGATAAAAGTAAGGACTACAAAAATACATCCAAGCTTATTCATTCAAGACAAAGTGTTATCACAATGACATCATGCTGTTAGAGGTGAACAGTCACATCATCTGCTTTTGCTCGACATAAATAATGCAAGAAATAATATTCCTCTTGTTGTATGTATGCATTAACAGAATTACAAAATGCAGGATAAATTACCAACACATCCAAAAATGTGGAATGGGAAACAGAGGATATATTTCATACCATCAAATATATGAATATTAGTCACAGTCTTTCTGATTTACTTTTTTTTGTGTATAAGTTTGTTTTATTTGTGCTGCAGCTACAAACACCAGCCATACAGAGCAAAACAGTTTCATGGATCAGCATTTCAAAAGAAGATGAAGATGTAGGAATCAAATGCAATATAGCTGGTTGGGGAGGTCAGTCAATCAATGGGAAAGCGAGTGACCGCCTTATAGAAGCGTTCGTTAGAGTAGCTGACTCGACAGTATGCAAAAGCAGTTGGGGAACTTGCTACGAGAGAAAAGCAAACTTTGTGCTGGTGGAAGTCAACATGGAGCGGCCAAGGTAAAACCCTTAAAATATTAATTCTTGGGAATCTCTGCATATACAGTAATTAAGTTTCATAAGGTTTGCTGTATAGTTTCACAGTACTGGAAAACATTGACATATATTCATGATGCGCATTAGTGCTATTAGATCCAAATATTCCTGATACCTAGAAACAGGCAGGACAGTGACTTGGTGGTTATACAAAACTCTTTGATATATTACATCATTTAACTATGTTCTTAAAGAGTTTTGAACACCCTACCGCTACGCCTGCAATTAACTGCCCGAAAAGCCACTGTGGATGTGGTAAAACTGTTATCTGTGTCGGATTTGATTTGGTAAAAGATTTCGACATGCCTTTTAGTTAGTTACCATGGCTCAAATTATTTGTGATGCCATCTACATTTAAACTGAGTGATAGAGGTTTCCTTGCCGCTGTCGCCTCAGGCTTGCTTTTTGAGGGTTTGGGCCGGTTATATGTAAAGCGCTTTGTGACGATGACTGTTGCTAAGAGTGCTATATAAATAAAATTTAATTGATTTGAGTGGTGTTTATTTAGGTAACGCTACAGATGATTTAACTTAGCTGACAACTTAGCTTTACAGACTGAAGAATCTACACGGACTACAAAGCACTGTTGTACATTATTCTGGAAACAGTGTATCCTAAATGTTACATGTAGCCATCCAATGCCACAGTTGGCAGCGTAACGCTGAGAGTCGGCCTCTGATTGTAAGATCACCAGTTCAAATCATGGACTGGTAAAGGTACCACTGAGGTACTCATTAGCAAGGCACCGTCCCCAAGCACTGCTCTCCGGATGCTACTCATGCCAGCTGCTGCTTCACTTGATGTATCAAAAAATGCAGAGGTCATATTTGGTTGTGGTGCACTGTGTGCTGCGGTGTGTTCACAATGACAAATAATCACTTACTTTCACTTTCACTTGTATGTGTAAAATGCCAGCCTACAGTGTGTTATATATATATAAACATCATATCTAGTATATGTTATCAGTCAAGCACAATATAGCATTCACATATCTGTACAGCACTTGATCATATTGTGTGTCTCGCCATGTCAAATCTGACTAGAATCAGAAAACATGCATAGTGAGCAAAACTGGGTCTGTGGTGGTCTGAAACTTATCCATTACTTTTCCGTGAGGCACACACAACCGTCGAGAGATACATGCCTAAAACACAGAATTTTCAACTCACAACCAAGCCACAGCCACAGAAGTGAGGTTAAGAGCATATATGTGAGTAAGCATTTCAAACTGATAAGCAAGAGGATGTCTCTTTGTAGTTTTTTCTCATAAAAGCTTTAGTTACAATTTACTGCTCATTCACTCCCTTTGCTACAAAATATTAAGAAACAATAATCTTTATGATTTTACTTTTAGAATCACAGATTAATTAAGAATAGGTGTAGATGTTAATTAGAAAGGAAAGGTAGAAGAATTTAAGCATTAATGTTGTTAAATGGGACAAGAGAGTGTATATGAATACAAATATTGATATGAATAAAAATAAAAACAGTGATGTGTTTACATCCTATTCGAATGATTACTAATTAAGAATCTTGAAGTGTGAAATTTCACCATTCTAGGAAAGAAGGAAACGCTGAGTAATTAAGAAGGAGGAGCACTTGCTTTCAAATTCTTCCTTCTGAATTGGATTTCATTCTCATGCAGCTTCATCATGTCTCTTGATCTGTTTCATCCTGTTTCTGCTCTGATATCACACCTGACCAGCGCCCAGTAAGTATCTTCTGCACCATTTTTCATACTCCTTTCTTTGTTTTTTCTTTACAAATAGATTTAGTTCTACTATAATCAATTTAGAAACAAGCACATTTTATGGAAGGAAAAATAATTGCAATATATATATATATATATATTTTCTTCTTTCTTTACTCTCAGTCATTTCTGCTGGCAAAGAGGCCAATCCTCACTCCAGACCCTACATGGTTTCTTCCCAGAGCACATCTGGGATACATTTCTGTGGTGGTTTCTGGTATCCATGATTTTGTCTTTGACAGCAGCTCATTGCTAATGGTATTATAGGTCAGATTTCTTTCTTCTAGACATAGCATCTTCATAAAAGCTCTTTGCACTTAAAAAAACTGTGATGTCTGACACTTTGAGATTAGTCTAGAAGCTACACACTATGATTTATGTGGTTTTATTATAATCAGCTTGCTAAAGAACACTTTAGGATGGCCTTGGCTGCATTGTTGTTGTGTTGGTTTAGCACTTCAACTTTTGCAAATCAGTGCTAGTACTTAAAAGATTTCTTTCTGAAACTGATCTTCTTGGGTCTACCATTGTCAATATATAAAAAATTTAATTATGGCACAAATAAATGCAACTTAGACAATGCAAAACAAAGGAGTGTATATAAGAATAGTATAATTCAATGCTACTTATTACGTTAAATCGTATAACATTGAACAGATAACCTGTAGTCTGGTTTTGTTTTAAAAGTCATGGCACTTGCACTTGCAACAACTATGTAACTTTTTTTTTTTTTCATTCTGCTTACTCATCTGAATGGTGTCAACAGCCAGAAAGAACATGGTTGCAGTGTTGTATACACGATCTGAATGACGGAGATAATGAACGATACAGGTGAAAGAGTATATAGTTCATCCAAACTATTCGGCCAGGGATTGTTGGCCCAATGACATCATGCTGCTGGCTGCAAGGAGTCTCATCTTCTGCCGAGCCTTAGGAGTCTTTCTGTGTGGAGTTTGCATTGCTCTCCTCGTGGCTTCGTGGGTTTCCCAGGTGTCTGTTATAAAACATGCACTATAGATGGATTGGTCACTCTAATTGGCTACATAAGGTATGACTGAGAGTGTTTGTGGGAGCAGGTTTGCTCTGCAGTGTGTTACACTACCAGGGTTGGTTTTTTTGAGCAGAATATAGCACAGAGTTTTAAATACACACAGAGGTAAAATATTACACAGTTTAAATACACATTACTGGCGGATATTGTAACAGAATATATTATTTCACAAAGAATAAAAATATTGCACAGAAGTATTGGTCTTGTACAGTCATGTTATTGCACTGAGGGAATGGGTATAGCAATACTGACCCCAAATTTAAAAAACTTCACTTTTTTGTTACAGCTAGAAAAAGAAGTAAAGCTGAGTGAAAAGATTTATCGGATCCCAATGAGCAAAACAAGAACCCATAAAAAATACTGTGTGCAGTACAGTTGGCTGGGGCCTCACGGCAGACAACGACAGCCAAGTAACTGCCGCAGGAGACAAACTCCACTATAACACGCAAAGACACATGCCGCGATCAAATGCAACAGTGCGCCCGAGATGAAGGTACACTGTGCGCTGGTGGTGATAACCAGCGGATTTTGCCAGGTAAATTTTATATTACATTATCTATCTATCTATCTATCTATCTATCTATCTATCTATCTATCTATCTATCTATCTATCTATCTAACTCAACTTACAGACTAACCATTTAATTTCATGTTCTTACTATATACTGTAATGTTAATAAAATTATTCTTCAGTGTGCTGATATATACTTGTTTCTTGCAGGGAGACGCTGGAGTGTCCTTTTGGTCTGTAAATAAAGAAGAGAAGTTTGCATTTCATCTTTTGTTCTAAATAGTTGTGAATCCAAAAGACCAAATGTTTATACAGAATATGATTTTTCTTTCCCTGGATCGAAGCTTAAATGCTGCAGGCTCTGTTCTTCCTACATGTTTACTTCCCAAGTAAGTTGACGTGAGAAAAACAGCAAGCCAACCCTGCTTTTGAGTCAGGAAGTGAGTATCCTTATGCCCTTTAATTCTAATAAATCATGCGACCCAGTAAACAGGAGGAAACTGTTCCAAAACAGAAGAAATAAAAATATTTTAAAGATTACATAAAAATACAAACTTCCATTTCTGAACAGTTTTATATTAATTACGGTAACCGTGCACTGTAAAAATGCACAGAGAATGAAGTTAGCTTTTACAGTAAGCTAATAACCGTTAGCGGTTAGCGCAAGCCAGCTATCGTATGATGACGATCTTTATGTGATTCTCTAAAGACTTACAGCAATGTGTCACTATAACAGACGACAGTAGCACGAAATGAAGTTCCCATTTCAAAATAAATGAATGTGAACACAGAACTAAACGAATAATAATCATCTCCGTTTAGGCAGCACAATTATATTTAATGGTATTATATTAATATTAATAGTTGCACAATGGTATAAGGATTTCAATTGGCTGTTTTTCATCATGTATTTGTGGTTTGATCTCTGCTACTTTTTGACTAATGTAAATGGCAAATTTAAGTACTGCATGTTTATCTTTATGTTTTTCAGGAGACTGTAAGAATATTCCTATTCTTGTCTGTCATCATCAAGACCAAAGGCAAAATGTCAGGGCAGAGATGATCAATGTTTCAGCTTATTTTTTTCCTAATTGGCAATTCATTGCCTGGTTTTATCTGTATTCTGGGCTTCCTATTGTCAGACGGTACTTCAGAATGGAGTCTTTGCAAAGAAATAAAACTCCTGCATGACTCCTGATAAATTTCACAGCTGCTGTTAGATCCTTCTGATCCTGATGATTCTTTTCCCACTATCACACCAGCAAAACAATCTCACATCTGTACATCTGCATTATACACACAAATTAAAGCTATTATGATATCATGGTCAACCTTATCTGTTATTCTGTATTTGTCAGGTGTATTTGACACCTATAATTGCTACTAACTTTCTTTCTAGTTTATAGCTTTCAAGTGAAAATGTCACGTAACACCAGATTCTGCAATTGCGAGGTCAATAATAACTTCAGAACAAACTTCATCTTAACTTCATAAATGTTACTTCTCACAAACACACACACTTTTAGTGCCTGAGGATGATATGCACTAATTCAAATAAAAAGTCAGAACTCACAGCACAGATGTGTTGCAGAGAGCATTTATATATAGCTCTAAGGTCTCAAACACACTGCAGGGTACACACACTCACACACAAACACGCCATTCATGCCTCCGCCCCAAAGGGGGAGAGATGATGCTGACACCATTGTGCCTTTTATCCAGAGTTTCCTAATTACAGGGACAGTCTCAACTGGAGCTCAGTGGTGGTAGTGCTGAGACACTTGAACCCATGACCTTGGTCCAGAGGCTACATCCACCACCACTACCACTTCACCGAAGACTAGTTTAGCTAACTGGCAGCCATCTCAGTCTGTGTAGACTCAGTGACTCAGGCAGTGAAGGAACATAGTGGTGCAAAGGGCTGGTCTCAGTAGAGTTGCAAAAGCGAGGTCCTGACTGTACACCATAGTAACCTTTTTTGAGTTGGGATGTCTTTCTAAAAATCACCCACTATTACCCTTTTCCACGCTCTGTCTTACTATTAGTCCCCTATCTCTAATCAGTATTTTCTCTCGTGACCTTCAGCACCCTAGCTAATGTGGTGAGTGTTCCAGTGCAAATGTCAGCTGGAGCACATCCATAAGCTTGTGAACACTGCTGCTGGTTAAAGCAGAGATTACATTTGCAGCTGGTGTCTAGAAAAGCCCTTACAAAGTCAATGTTTAAACCATCGTAAATTCAATTTCTACCACAGAAAGTTTCCCGTATTATGAAAGTATGGCTAGTGTTTGAGCAAAAATGTTTACAACTGGAGCCGTAAGTTGCAACATTTCAGTATCATCGATGCTTTGTCTGTTGGATTGTGTTTTGACTAGAAGAGCAAAAACAAGATGTAATCGCAGGCTGTAAGTGTTGATGATTAATAGGAAAAAACGCATATAAATTCCAGGCATCACATTTACATTTACAGCATTCAGCAGACGCCTATCCAGAGGTTGGTTATGTTGAGTTTGATTCAATTCAAACTTACAAACCCCTTTGGTCCAAAAGCAAGTGTCTCAATTACCAGGTCACCAACACATGATAAACTATCATCGTAGTAAGGTTAATAATATAGGTAGAAAATGTAAAAACTTAATGTCAAGATTATAGTTATTGGTCCAGTAAATTGGAAGATACATGTGAGTGTGATATAACAAGAATATAACCAGTCAGAATGAAAAAAGAGCAAAAAACAGAACAGAGAAGTATGTTTGTATGGAAGAGGAAAAACAAAACTGGGAAGAAACATGTCTGTGGCTATAGACTTCTAGGTAGAGTAACATCCCAAAGAGAGCACAAAGTGATCTTGAAATACTTTCCATCTTCTTTTATGTACTGACTCTTCAGTATTGTAGGTTGTTTTGTGGTAGTATTCTCATTAGTTATCCAAGCACAGGTGCTTGAAACATTATAATTGTCACGTGTGTGCCTCCTCCCCGACGCCCGGACTCGCCAGAGTATTAAACCTGAGGCACTCTTTCCCACACCACACCTTAGGGCTATGGTAGTGCCAAGGCACGCCGAGACACAGCCCCTCAAATTTTACTTGCATATTAGACACCACATGGCACGGTGGGCCTTGAGGGAATGGGGGCACTCTGCTGTCCACCAGCAGCGGGATGCCCATGCCCAGCTCCCCTATTTTTAATGCACCTCATTATCCCAGTCCATGACTGATGAAATACCAGGGGCCGTGAAGGGAATAAATCACCCGCCTACCAGCGGTGGGGACTCCTCCTCCCTGAACTGCACTCCACAAATTTGAATTTATTTACACACCATTGGCCACTTTCACGCATGCACATACATTTGGGCGTGAGCGAGGTTCCCCATCTCTCTCTGTCTCTTGCTCGTGAGGTAGGCGGTGGGGGGGCCGGGCTGTGTGGTTTTTTGGGGAAGATCATGGATGTTGTGGGTGGCCTGCAGGGGTGGCCGCCCTCTTGGGTAGTGGACTGGCTTGGGGCCTTGGTCTTGCTGCCAAGATTGTTGGGATCCCTGCCCTGTGTTCGGGTGCTGGAGGTTCTGGGCACCCCCAGGTGAGTTGGGGGTCGGGTTTGGTCTAAAGGGGTATCTCGGATTCCTGGTCGCCCAACCTCTCTCCCGGGTTGGGGGGCATTAGCTGTGGGGCCTCCTCTGGTCGCCCCTGGGTGTCACGGAGGGGTGGTTGGCCTGGCCCATGTGTTGGGCTCCAGGGGCGCCCACGGGGTTTATGTGCTCTCTGGCCGAGATAGGGGGCCTGTAATCACACCACTTGCACAGTAGGGGGTTGCGGGGTCTGACTGGGGCCTTACCAGTCGCC
This sequence comes from Distichodus sexfasciatus, assembly GCA_032718565.1. Taxonomy (NCBI): domain Eukaryota; kingdom Metazoa; phylum Chordata; class Actinopteri; order Characiformes; family Distichodontidae; genus Distichodus; species Distichodus sexfasciatus. The sequence goes on from JAVGVS010001289.1 coordinate 19,779, forward strand.
TCTTCTTTATGGGCCTATACAGGAGGTAATCGTCCCCTTGGTCTTGTTGACCTTTCTTTTTTGCTGGGTGGGTGACCATCTAGGCAGGTGTCTGGGGACTTTGTCAGGAAGTGGGCTGGGGATTCTTGGACCATCTGGCTGCACTTGCTGCCGATTCGCCTGTAAAATGGGGCACTGCTTCACCTCATCGCTACTTCAAATACCACCACTTCATTCGATAACTAGTCACGAGACGCACGAAGACATGTACATGGTCGCACACACACATACACATGCATGCAATAATGCGGACGTTTGTGGAGTATGTTGAGCTGTTATTAAAGGCATATTAAAGACATACATATTATTATTATTATTGATACCTCACATGGTTATTTTTATCCTTATTGTAAGTACATGGGTGTCTATTGTGATATGAGATATTCATTTATGTATTATTATTATTTATTTTGTTACACATTGACTAATCTCTACATTAGAAAAGCATCTTAATGGGGAAAAATAAATAAAGATGATGATGATAATAAGAATACCAATGGAAAATGCTCACAAAAAAGAACCATATATCAGTCTTTGAAGAATAATGGAACCCATTTAAGACTTTTGATTTATTATTATTACGGCTATTATTATTATTATTATTATTATTATTATATTTCATGTGGGTAATATATATATATATATATATATATATATATATATATATATATATATATATATATATATATATATATTACCTCTAACACTTTAAGTAATCAGGATTGCGTTGTGTTTTGTCCTATTAGTTTTGTTTTCACATTATCTGGTACATTTGTTTAGTCTTCAAGCTACTTGTCTCTTATTCAATTATTACCTTTTGTTGTTTGTTTGTTTGTTTTTGCTTTGTAACATCTTTGTTTTGTTTGTTCATTGGTTTTTATCTGTCTGTTTGATTTTTGTTCCCCTTTCTTCCCTCTCTCTTTTTGTATGCCCCCCACCAAGTGGAATCTATTTGAGCAGTTTGTGTGTGTATATTCTAATTCTGTTGCGTCGTTTGGGATTAAAATGAAACGTAATTAAAAAAATAAAGTTGTCCTCCAAGAGGGGGGGGTTAAAAAAACAACAAAAAACTGAGCTTTGATGTGTCGCGTCAGTTGTTTGCAGTAACGGTGCGTCTGTCCCTTTAAGGATTCCCTGCCAGGCACACACATCTTGCTAGTGGCGTCATGGTGATGGTTTCTCGTTCCTACGTGTTTCACCTGTTTGTTATTATCAAGTTTATTCTTTTTTGGTTTATATTCTGGTACCACCAGTAATGAGTCCTATTATTTAACCAGACCGATCCGGTCAGTCTTTGCTCGTTCACCACGCGTGCTCTACCCTCAGCTACAGACCGCAGCTCGCCCTGACGCGTGCAGCTGAACTGAATTAGCCGCCGCTGTTAACTAGCTGCCGCCTGCGAACGGCTAACCGCTAACTGCTAGCTCACCGCGCCTGCCTGAACTACCGTGACAAACCCGAACCAATCCTGTTTTTCTTTTCTGGCTGGAGCTGACTTGGTTATCTTCACGTGTCAACCACAGTGTAAATAAAGCACCACTGCATTCCGAGCTCCCCGCCATTTGCGTTCCATCCGCCGCACCATGACAATAATATTATTTAAGGCTTATTAATAATTTTCAAAATTAGTTATTAGTATCGAACCTATTAATATTAACTAAAAACCTATGCATTGCAAATATTTCAAAACACATTAATTAGGGATGCATAACATAACACCTTCCAAAGGTCATAGAGCAGACCTGGGCATTGCCCTTCCTGAGGGCCCTGTCCGGCCCTTTGTCTGTCCTGACCTGTAAATAACAAATTAAAACATAAATACTGCCATAAGTAGTAAAATTTTATGTGCAATCTATTCAACTGCATTGCTTTTTATTTCAAAAGAGAAAATGTACATTTTTTTTGCTTTTGTTGTTAAAAGAATGTATTGTCAAAATAAAATTTATAAACATATAATAGGTACTGTTTCAATATTTATAGCTTAACCGTAACATCTAGTATTAACAGTAGTAGCCTTTAGGGTCTTTCTCTGTGGAGTTTGCATGCTCACAGTAGTACTAACTAATCAAAACTAGACAATCGGGTTGTTTTTAAATGTAGTTTAGTTGAGCAGAGTTGCCTGTAGTCTGTGGGTTCGGCCCTCTATGTCAATTCAAATTTGTCATGTGGCCCCTTGAGAAAATTAATTGCCCACCCTGTCATAGAGCCATGTCAAGATGTGTAAGACAGCACCACTGTGTGTCATCTCTCTGAGCAATGTGTCACACAGTATTGCATATGCTTGGTGAAGTAATAATAAAGGACCACTGAGGTTTAACCAGCTGATAAACAAATGCACAGACAGGAAGTAGGTTATATTTTAGGAAGTGCACTTGCTACTTAAACTCTGCTTGCTTTCTGCGCTCTACCCATTTAGCTACTTCAGATTTTCCACTTCAAAAAGAGTAGACTCCGCTGCACTAATGACTCTCAATGGTTCCTGATTTTCTTTGGGCAAGTGACAAATACGATGTGGGTCTCATCAAAAATTGTGCCCCGGTCGAAATTACTCCCCGCTCTGACTACAGATCTTATAATCCCCAGTGCCCTCTCAAGCAGGAGGCTGGATGGCATTAGGCCTGTGTTCGCTGGTTATCTAAAGGGGTCATAATGCCAGCGTCCTGAGTCACCAGTCAGAACTCTTTTCCTGTAAAGAAATCAGAGATGCTGGTCAGCCGGTTGAACGGAGGTTTGTTCAAGATCTCATAGCTGTTAACGAGGCTGTTACACCTCGTGTTCCCACAGTGCCCAATCCTTACACAATCTTGACTCAAATTGCCTCCTCTGCAAAGTTTTTCACTGTTGCTGATTTGTCTAACGTCTTATTTAGTGTCCCCATTCACCCGGCTAGCCAATTCTGGTTTGCTTTCCAGTTTGATGGAAAACCTTACATCTTCACGAGATTATGCCAAGGTTATTGTGAGTCACGGGTAATTCTACAACTCAGCACTTCACGATTCTCTGGCATCCTTATCTTTACCCATGGGTTCTGTCGTTTTGCAATATGTTGATGATCTTCTTCTAGCTTCTGATGATGAAAATTCTGTATCACTGACTCAAATGCACTGTTATGACATTTAGCAAAGGAAGGACACAAGGCGTCACTTTCCAAATTGCAATTAGTTAAAACAAAAGTCACCTTTTTGGGACATAACATTTCAGGGGACGGCAAAAGTCTATCCAAAAAGAGAATTGCGTCTATTGTTGCCATTCTCAAACCTAACACAAAGAAACAACTCGCCTCGTTCCTTGGCATGAGTGGTTACTGTAGTTCGTTTATCTCCACCACAGTACTTCCCTTTGCGAATGACTCCGTTTGTCGGTGCCGCTGCTCACGGCTGAAAAGGTAAGCATTTTTTTTACCTTACAGTCAATGCCCAAATGAAGTCCAATTTCCACTGCAGGGGTCAGCATACACTACTTTCAGCGCAAAACTTAATATGTAATGTAAAACCAAAGGACTTTTTCACCCTTTTCTCTTTTACTCCACTGAACTTTTCATCTCTAATCATCTATGTTTCACTATTCAATGTAATACCCCTACATTTAAAACAATTAATTCAAAAATATAAATTTGTAAACCTTAATGGGCCTCATTCACCAACAGTATTTAAGAAGAAAAAAACCCACATACACAGTTTACGTATTGTAAGCATGTTGCAATGTGTATAGTAAGTTTCCATTGCTAAAAACAAAGTGTAATGAAACCTAAATACATTGGATTTACATTTATATTTACTTTTACTGCATTTAGCTGATGTTCTTTTCCAGAGCAATGTACAAAAGTGCTTTAGAAGTTCACATATATATATATATATATATATATATATATATATATATATATATATATATATATATATATATGAGTGATTATTTGTCATTATGAACACAGCACAGCACGCAGTGCACCACAACCAAATGTGACTCTGCATTTGACCCATCCGTGAAGGAGCAGTGGGCAGCTAACAAGCACCCGGGGGTGCTTTGGGATGGTACCTTGCTCATGAGTACCTCAGTGTTAACTTTACAGGCCATGGATTTGAACCTGCAACCTTCTGATCATGCCACCAACTGCTCCTGTTCTCCATGCCTTAAAAGTTAAAACACTCAACCAAAAACTTCAAAAATGTTGCGAGCATCCAAATTCCAAAAGACAGTCATTTCAAAACAGACAACTGCAGTGTAGCCGGATGGGGGAAAAAAACTAGCAAAGGACCCAGTAGTAATCGTCTTATGGAAGCTGTTGTCAGAGTATTCAGCAACAAAATCTGCCAAGCTCAGTGGGGAAAATGCTACAGTGAGGTTGGAGTAATGTGCTGGAGGTGTTCACTGCGGATTTTGTGAGGTGTAAAAATCTCAATGTTTAAATTTGAATGTGTCATGAATTATCTATCAGCATTTTAATCAGGTCAAAAACATTTCAGTAACTATATATTGTAGTGAAAAGAACTTGGATCCATTTATTGAGAGTTTTAAACAAAGAATACAAAAAATAAATCAAAAGGGTTTAAAATGTGTAGAATCTGACTTTATTCTGAGCTATTGTAGATACTGAGAGCACTTTTTATACATATAATAAATTGTTTCTTAAGAAACTGATTAAATGTCTATTCAGTAACTTGCAAAAATGGATTCATTTCTTACAGGCAGACTCTGGAGGTCCATTGGTCTGTGATGAAATTGCAGTTGGTGTTACGTCTTTCTATCAGGAGGGCAGTGTGAAAAATCCACCAAAACCGGTCGTCTATACAAAATAGCAGATTTTCTGTCATGGATCAGAAACACAACCAGTTTTGTAAAATAGAATATTTTTTCTTCCATCAAATCTGTGCTTTTTTCCAATACTGTCACCATGAATCTGTTTGTTTTGGAAAATAATAAATGCAATACGAATATGCCTGTTTTGGTGATTTTCTTTGCAGTTAAAAGATGCCAATACATTTTAGCTTGCATGTTTTGTTAGTCTGATTTCTGGAAGGACAATTATTAACACCTGTTCTTTTTAAAAATAATGTGTTCAAAAATAACTAAAAAAGAACTTTCCATTCCCTTCATTTTCAGTTTCATTTGTGGAATTATCCTAACTGATGTTTTGTGCATCAAGAAATTGCACTTAGAATTAGTAGGGCAATTTAGTATTCAGTAATACACTTATTATATTTACTACATAAGAAACTGTATGATTCAAGCTGGATTTGATGAAAAGAAGGTTGGGGTCAGGGGTTATATTAGTTGTTCAGCAGCTTTATAAAGAGTAGACTACGAAAGGTGTGTATATTACATTTTATTATTAAGAAGAATCTCTAGAAACATCTGACCCAGACTTATGCTAGGCTGAAATCTGGTGGCTGAGGGAGCTAGTGAGTTTGAACTATGCTCTAACTTCACTTTTAATGCATCTCAGTTTATTTCAAAGTAGTACTATCAGTACTTATTTAAAGACGGATGCTTGAAGGATTTTGATGTTGCTATGGGCCAACCACGTCTTCAAAATATTAACTAATAACCTATATAAATTATTGTGCTCCCCACCTTGCGCCCATAGTTTCCAGGATAGGCTCTGATCCCCCCACCATCACCACCACCATGACCCCAGTTGGGATTAAGTGGTTCGGATAATGAAGGAATGAATGAACCCGTGC
>JAVGVS010001290.1:0-25450 GCA_032718565.1 Distichodus sexfasciatus
CCGGGCTATTGCCACCTTCTGGGCACTCGTCGCCACGACTGTGATTACACAATGCTTGTACTGAATATTTCAACATAACAATGAATTAACTGTTTAACATGAATTATAAAGAAAAAAATTTAATATTCTTTTTTTTTCTTTTATCCAAACTTTACACTACACATATCCATACACATATTCTAGATTTCTCCACATTCTCCCCTACAAAATAGAATGTAGTCCTGACATTCTCCAAAATACATTACTGGCCATTCACACATGAGATTACTTCTTAGGTTGGAGTCAGTGACATAAAAGTTCAAGTACTCGTGCTATACATTCACACGTCACACACACAACATTTATCTCAGTTTCCATGCGGTGTGTTTGTAGTAGACATCATTGTGCACCATGATTTTCTACCACCATCACTGTTCATCAACAGGAAGCTGTACTTTCACTGAAGGGAATTAACCTTAAGCCATTGAAACAATCTACTTTGTAGGTATTTCCATCTGGAATGTCATGACTACAACTTTTTCATTCAAACTGAAAACATAAAATTAATTATACTTTTGTTTTAATAGTAAGCAATTAAACTGATTAACCTGGAACTTCCAACTTATGAACATTTTAACTTTAACTGATGTTCCCTTTATTTACTTTATCAGTTTATCCGTCTACTATGCTAGGCTGACCTAGGGTATTGTAAGTGAACATTCTTTTTGCTTTTCTATTTCTCAAAGGATATGCTCTTTTGCAGACTGGTTGTGAAGGAGTCTCTGCGTCACTCTCTTCAGCATCATCTGTTTCTCCACTCTCTCTTATGGAGTATGACACATTATCCTCTCCCCGTCCTGCTCCCTGCTCATTTTCCTCCTCTAGGTCTACATTGTCCAGCATCACTGTATCCTCTGGATGAAGTTCTGGAGGTTGTGACCGTGGCTGTCTGCTGTCATTTCAACTCTCTCTGTCGATTGGCATTCCAACTAGGGCCCTCCAATCACCTTCACCATCTAAACTGTCACAGTGCATTTGATTTTCCTGTGTCAATCTTTTTCCAACCTTTTTCTTGTTCTCTTTTTCACGTCTTCCCGGTAGGCATTTGTCTTCTCCCGGTAAGAAATCACATGGGAGTAGCAGGTTTCGGTGCAGTATTCTTGTTTTTCCTTTTCTACTTTCAGGTCGAACTTCATAAACTGGACTATCCTGGTACTTTCTCTGAGTGACGACATGAACTTGCTCTTCCCAGAATGATCTGAGCTTCCCAGGCCCACCCTTTTCTTTCACTTTTCGGACTAGAACTCTGTTTCCAGGGAATAGTTCTGCTCCATGTACTTTCCTATCGTACAGAGCTTTTCCTCTTCCTTTCTCTCTTTGTGACATGCTTGAGGCCAACTTGTAAGCTTCCCTCATTCTCTCTCTCAAGTCCTCAGCATAGTCATGATAAGAGGAGCTTTGATTTTCTGCTGGAACATCAAACATAATATCAATGGGTAACCTGGGTGTACGGCCAAACAAAAGATAATAAGGTGCAAACCCCGTCGCTTCATTTCTCGTACAGTTGTAGGCATTCACGACTTTCGCAAGCGATGCTTTCCAGTCAGCTTTGGCGGTATCAGGCAAGGTCCTCAGCATTGCCAGCAAAGTTCGGTTGAACCGTTCAACTTGCCCGCTCCCTTGGGGGTGATATGGTGTCGTCTGAGAGCCTTTCACACCACTGTACTCTTGCAACTTTGCGAACAGCTTGTTGTCGAACTCCTTGCCTTGATCGTGGTGCAGCTTCGTCGGAAATCCAAACTTCAAAACAAAGTCTCCGAACACTTTTTCCGAAGCTGTCTTCGCACTCTTGTTTCTACATGCATACGCCTGGGCGAACCGTGTAAAGTGATCCATTACAACTAAGATATATTCGTTACCTCCTTTACACGTTTCCAGGTGTAGAAAATCAATGGACACCAGCTGGAAGGGATACGTGGTGGTGATATTTGTCAGAGGGGCACGAGTCACCCTGTTTGGACGCTTGCTTCGGAGACAGCTGCAAACACGTGTGACATAGTGTTCTACTTCCCTTTGCATGTGGGGCCAATAGAATCCTTCCCTGATCAAGTTCAGCACTCGTTCTGCTCCCCGATGGCCCATGTCCTGATGTAACTCTTTATACACAAGCTGATGATACTTCTTTGGCAGGACCAGCTGACGACGTGTTGCTGTTTTTCGGAACAGGAGACCATGCTCATCCAAGTGTAGCCTGGCTTTTTCTCTCATCAATCCCTGAGGCTCTTTGCCCTGGCTCCTGTTTGTGGGCCATGATTTCGATCTCAGACACATCAAAACTTCTCTGATTTCAGGGTCATCTTCCTGAGCTTTTCTCAGAACTTCCTTGGGGATCTCAGCTACTGATGAGAGCAGTTCATCCTCATGTTCTTCTGACAGTGCTGACTTAATGGTAAGTGGACACAACCACGGACCTCTCTCCATGTTCTGTACCCTTACTGACTGGGTTAGACTAACCATGACATCTGGGTTTATTTCTTCTGAGCACGTTTTCAGGTACTGTTCCACTGATAGCGGCATCCGAGAGAGACCATCTGCATCTCCATTCGACTTTCCCGGACGGTACTTAATGGTGAATCGAAAATCGGCAAGTTCAGCTACCCACCCGTACGTAGTGGCGTTCAGCTTAGCTGTTGACATCACATATGTGAGAGGATTATTATCCGTGTATACAGTGAATGATGGTGCATGGAAAACATAATCTCTAAACCTCTCACATATGGCCCACTTCATGGCCAAGAACTCCAACTTTCCAGAATGTAGATGATAGTTTTTTTCTGGAGGGGTTAAAGCTCTTGATCCGTACGCTATTATTACTAACTTGCCTCCTTGTCTCTGATACAGCACAGCGCCAAGGCCTTCTTGTGATGCATCACAGTGGAGTACAAAGGGTTCATCTAGCTCTGGGTATCCCAGCACTGGTGGATTGGACAGGCAATCAATTAATTCACAGAGGACCTTTTGATGATTATCTGTCCACGTGACTGGATGTGAGGACACAAGCTGTCCTTGGCGACCTTTTCCTTTGCCCTTTCGTTTTGGCAGTACTTTTGGGGATGCTGTTTCAGTGAGCAACATATAAAGAGGGGCAGCCTTGCGAGAAAAGTCCTTTATGTACGTGAGATAGTAAGAGAGAAATCCTAGCAACTTTCTCACCTCACCGACTGTCTTGGGGGTCTTCTCTTTTAGTGCTTGGACTGGAGCGATATCAGCTGGGTCCATTGTGTACCCATCTTTAGTCACCAGCCTTCCTAGAAATCGTACCTGTTTTTGGAACACTTCGCATTTACGGGGTGTTAATTTGACACCATATTTCTGGTAACACTGCAACACTTTTCTCAGATCTTGAAGATGGGTATCAAATGTTTTTGAATGGACTAGGTTGTCATCTAAATAAGGCTGACATACCTCATCACGCAGTTCTCTCAGGCACTCTTCCATGCTCCTTTGGAACTCGGCAGGTGCGTTTGATAACCCGAATGGGACCCGCACCCATTCATATAGACCCCACGGTGTTATGAATGCGGTGAGAGGTCGGCTGGATTCCTCTACAAAGCCCTGGTGGTAGGCTTTGCCTTGATCAAGGACTGAAAACCAGGCACTGCCCACCAAGCTATCAAGCATGTCTTGGATACGGGGAATGGGGTGCCTGTCTGGAATGGATTTCTTATTTAACTGCCTGTAGTCACAGCAAAGGCGAAGAGTTCCATCTTTCTTAGGCACTCAGACTACCGGCGACGAGTAGGATGATTTGGATCGAGTAATCCATCCCTTGTTCAACAAATCCTCTAGGTATTCTTTAACCTCTTTGTGTAGTGGTTTCGGAACAGACATGTATGTATGCTTCACCGGTGTGGTGTCATGGAGGCGGATTTTGAGCTGGAGGGATGGAATACATCCTACATCGTTATCATCACGGGAAAAAGCACCACTTTCCTCTCTTAAAAGCTGTTTTACTTTCTGTTGCCATTCAGGGGTGAGATGGTCAACATAAATAGGAGGGTCCCATAAACATTTCTCTTCAGTTATTAACCTCACCTCAGGATTTTCTGTCGACCGAGCAGCTGTAGTGTGGTTGACGGATGGACTTGGAGTGGTGTTTGTTTTAGTCTTTGATGCACTCTCTTGCGGACTAGTTACTGGTCTCACTTCAGCTGGGTAGATGGCTTTTACCCTCTGGATATGGCCCAGAACCACACGTGGAGGCAGATCAATGTCGTGGACAGTATCATTAATCACGGGAAGGCAGATTCGTGAACAAGTCCCTCTCTGAAGGCGGACAATGTTTTCCTCCACTCTCAATCCATCTGGCCACCGCGGACACTCATCTGGAACAAACAAAGCATCCTGGTCCGAGAGTATTGGGCCCGTTCTGATGCAACATTTAACAGCTGTGGCCTGTTTCGCTGGAATCTTGACCACTGACCTCCCTGCTTTTGCGACCCCAAAACTGCATCCATCGTCTTGACTCTTCACTAAGTTTAGTAACACCTCAGCCTTCTTACAGTCACAAGACAATGCAGTACTCATGGCGTTGGTGGTTACACAGGTGGGTTGTTCAATGCGATTCTCCGGAAGATACTTGATGACATTGTACCCGATAATGGGCTCCTCAGCCACTCCATCATCACCAGATACTAATACAGGTACTCCCAACTCCAGCGGTGTGGTTCTTTCTGTTCCCAGCTTGAATGTCACTTCGACCCAGCTTTCAAATGGGATGACTGTCTGATTTACTGCTCGACTGGTGAGACTTCCAGGACCTAGAATCTCTTCAAGGCTGCGTGGTGTGGTATGAGGGAGATGTCTTTCCCTCCACTTTCGTTCATAATGCAGACTTGTGAGCCTGTGTCCCATACTGCTTATGCTGGTACACCATCGAAGAAACAGTTAACCAGACATTTTTCTCCAATCAAATTTAGCAACTGCGCATTGTGTTTGGTGGATAGTTGATTAGCATTTACTGATTTGATGAGACGTAGGTAAGTCTCCTTCTGCTTCGCTGTCTCTCTGGCTTCTAACTGCGTGATGCTGTCGCTTTAGAGTGTCTGCTCCGACCACTTGGATGGTGTAGTGTGAGCCGCTACTGTCATACTACTAGCTGCATGCGTTTTTTCTGTTCTTGATCCCCTGCACCCTCTGGAGAGATGTCCACTTTTCCCACATTTAAAGCAATGGTCACACTGGTCACCTCTGCCCTGTTCTTGACATCCGCGGCATCCACGCTTCCTTTCTCGGTGCTGGGTGAGACGGTGAGACGTCATTACTTTCCTCATTTCTTCAACCTCTTCCTTCAGCTGCTTGACGGCCTCGTAGAGCTCTGAGTCTTTCTTGTCTGTGACCTGCTGCGTTTTCAAACCCTTTACTTGCGTGTGCATAGACTGTTCTTTAGCGTTGACTGCTTGAAACATTCTTTCTTGTTTTTGATGCAGTTCCGCCCGATTATCTGTGACTTGGGTTTCTTTGACGTGAGCATTTTTCTTAAACTTTTGTTGTCGTTCCCACTCCAGGCTCGCGGCTTCATTCATTTTTGTGATGAGGATTTCGTCTGTAACTGTGGGTTCATCTAGATAAGTTTTAAGTTGATACTTAATGTGATCACTTAACAGGCCTGTCCCCAACGCACGGAGAAATCTTCTCTGTATGAGGTCGGGACTGTAAGATTCTTCTCCATCAGGTTCTCGAGCAGCAGCTGATAGTCTCTCTTTCAATTCGATGGCACGAAAAAGGAAGTTTTGTGGTGACTCACGGTTCTCCTGCGTTATGTTGATCAGTCGATGATACAAGTCAGTTGAGCTTTCTTCCTTATAATGGCCTTTCAGAATTGTGCACAGCTGGGAAAGGGTTAAATTTGTCTTAATCTCCAGCATGTCACGTAGGCTCATACCTGGGCTGATTGCTTTGATCACAGCATCGATAATCTCAGACTCCCTGTGTCCTTTCATTATTCCAGCATCAATCTGGTGCATCAAGTTGTTGTAAGACAATTGATCTTTCTGTCCTCGTTCTCCTATTTGCCCATTGATCTTAAAATCACGTCGGATTGTGACTTCTGGAACAGCCTGTTGAGGTTGGGAAAGCACTGTAGGACTTGACACATCAGGAACTTTCAACTTAAGCGTTGGATTTCATCTTTCAGCATACTCGTTGATAATTCGAAGTGATGCTGCAGTTCTGCGTACTGTTTCTTTAAAGACGCGAGCTCCGCTGAACCCCTGTCTTTATCGTTACCGCCGTGTTGTACCGCTCGCTCATCGCGACGCGTCATTTCGCTGACAAACTCTAACAAATCGTTCGCATGTTGTCTAGCTACATCCTCCTCTTCTGCTTCGATAACGTTCTCTACTGCTTCACATATTAATCTGATCAGCGAGTGCCGTTTACTCCGTCCTTCAGCCGACAATTTTTCATGCACACATACCTCGTGCAGTTGATCAAGCCGCAGCTGGAGCAATGCCTCGCTCAGCCGATCTTGCAACCGTTCCATGTCCATGCTAACTGTTCAATGTCGCTGGGACTCGCTCAGTACGGCACCGCTAATCCCATCCTCGTCGCCAATATTTTGTAACACACTTGAAGGACGAAACAAGCGTGGATGATGTTTGTAGGTTCGTTTGTTTATTCAGCCAGCAGTTCTTTTCAGATTTTCATCACAGCATTTTGCGGTACAACAACATGGCGTGAAAAAACACTTCTACTTCTCTATTACGACTAACTCTTTTTCTTCTCTCGTTGACTCTCTGGATTTTCTCCGGGCTATTGCCACCTTCTGGGCACTCGTCGCCACGACTGTGATTACACAATGCTTGTACTGAATATTTCAACATAACAATGAATTAACTGTTTAACATGAATTATAAAGAAAAAAATTTAATATTCTTTTTTTTTCTTTTATCCAAACTTTACACTACACATATCCATACACATATTCTAGATTTCTCCACACAAGAGACCACTACCAATGAGCAAGGTTTTGCACACTGATGGAGTTTGAAATGTTTTGCTGATCTTTTTTTCAAATGTTAACTGATAGACAGAGTTTAATAAATCAGACACTGATGGCACAGGGCTGTGTTTTATGTCTTTTTTTCAACCAAGAATGCTTTGCGCTGGTTATGGGGTGCTTGGCTGAAAAAATATTTCACAGGGGGTACATCACTGAAAAAAGGTTGAGAACCACTGTGTTAGAGAGTTGAGATTGGGAAGGAGGTCAACTCCAAACCACCAAAGCAACATAAAACTGGTTTAGGGAGAAACATTTGAATAGAGAATCTGTGGTGAAAGAGAATCTGCTGTGTGACTAAAAGATGGTACACCTTCAGAATCCATCCAACCTGAAGGAGCGGAAACAGTGTTGCCTGGAAGAAAGGGTTACCCTAACACTAACCCTAACCCTAGACTAACTGCTGTAACTGCTGCAAAATGTGGCTCTACAATGTATTAAACCTGGAGAGGGTGAAAAGTTACGCAGACCCAAGTTTTCTGTTTTTGTTTTGTTTTGTTTTTGCTTCCCAATAAATAATATTTTACTTCTCAAAAATTGTAAGCATATTGTGTAATCTAAATATAAATAATTTCTAAAACAATCCCATTCAATTCCAGGTTGTAATTTGTAATGCTACAAAATAGACGAAAGAAAAACGGGTGAATATGAATAAGATAAAGACTAAAAAACTAATTTACAAATGTAAAAATCTAATTTAGTTTAGGAGGCAGCAGTACATGGTGAACTTCCTGCGGTCAAGCATTTCTTCCAAGAGCCTGTGCATGTCCTGCACATAGCTAAATCTGCACATGTAGTGCCCTGCTGTGGTATGAAGTCCACACGGGATGTGAAGGGATGCATCTGTAAAAGCACAAAACAACAATACATTTAAACTACACTGACACCAACACCACTTTGTTATAAAAATAAGCTTAAAAATCATTTTCACGTCACTTTAACATGAAATTTTAGGATTCAGCTCCCTCTGAGTCACTCGCTAAACTGATCCGGTTGTGAAAGTCACTGGAGGCAGTGTTGCCAAGCACCAGCTGAGTAATTTTTTTTTTCATAGAAGAAAGTATATGTGACTTATGATGAGAATAAATAAATGACAAGGTATCAAGACAAAGATTTATGTGGCAAAAGAGGAAGTTAAATGGCAGATTCATTCATGACTGTATGTGCTTTGAGGAGCACCAACACACTTGTGTGAGTGTTTCAGTTTGGGCTGTATGTCACCGTCTTTATAAGAAGTTACCAACTTCCTGGTGCTTTGCGCCGCGCTACTGATTCAACTGACACGAGTCCCATAGTCTACAAAGAGGATTCAACTCATTTACATGGTGCTCTTATTCAGAGCGACTTACATTTCTTAATTTCAGGGACAGTTCCCCTGAGAGCAACTTAGGGTTAAGGGTCTTGCTCAGGGACCCAGTGTTGGTAACACCAGAGGTCTGATTCAAACCTGCAACCCCTTGGTCCCAAGGCAAATGTCCTACCACTAGACCACCAACTCTGTATGGAGTTGTTAGGATCCCTCATTTGTGTGGTGGTGCAAACGAACTGCAAGTTATGAGATGTTCAGCAGCTTTACTTGCTACTATGTATGGTGGTATGGTAGGTAAATCTCTATTTCTCTTGTTTATTAACTGCTCTGCATTCTTTTCACCTCTTCAAAGGGGAAAGGTAAAATGCCAGACTACACCACCCTGGGAACTACCTGATTCTGAGGCGACCAGGTTCAGTATAAAATGAGGCAGGAGACATAACACCACATTAAAAATATCTTTATTAAATAGAAAAACAATTTTAAAACAACACCAAAGCACCTTGTTTCAAAAGGCCATAATCAGGGCTAATGGTCAGACATGTGGAGAATGGGTATTCAGTAATGGCTCTAAAGAGTGCAAATGATTATGCAAACTACAATGGTCAGCAACGCGTTCAATTACATGGCAAAAATTTGGTTGGAACCCCCCGACAAAATCAAGGGAGATTATGTGGATCTAATAAAGACAATCACCTTCATGTTTTCTGGGACTGCCCGATCTTAATTAATCTTATTATACTTGGGAAACATATTTGAAAAGTGGGCAAAAAATGACAGTCTTGATACTGATACTTTTTTTAGCAGGCAAGAAGGCCATCACTAGGAAATGGTTAAAGCCAGAACCACCTACTGGAGGACTGGAAATAAATAATTAAAGAAATATGGAAAATAGAAAAACTGTCTTTCTCTCTCAGACTACAGAAAGAAAAAACATTAGAATTTGGAGTAAATGGACTAAATTACACAGTGATATTTGTTGAAGAGATCACGAATTTAAATGTGAATTCTTGTGACGTAATTTGGAAACGCCACTTGCTCTAGTGGTTTATTTGTTATTTTTGCGTAAATTTGGCATTCAAGTTAAAAAAATGGTCATGGGAAAAATTTGTTCAAGTGCAGAAATGTTTAGCATACCAGAAATACAGCTTGGATTTTATTGTCATGTAAGCTTTCTGACTATAATAATAAAAATTATAATAACTAGGACATTTTCAACCCTATCACAAGTTGGTTACAACACCATAAAGTCCATAGGAAGGATCTTGTTGGTGCAAGAGGCCAACAAGTGCCCCATATAAATGCGAGCTACAGGTTGGGTGTCCTTGGCAACTTGATACCTTTCACAATTCTGACATCATTTTGCCACATCCAAAGACAGTCCTGGCCAATAACATCGCTAACACAGCAAGTCTAAAGTATGCTCCACTCCTCTGATGCACCTCCATCAAAACTTCTTCACTTAAAGTCTGTGGTAGTAGCAATTGCAAAACTGCCTTTGCATCATCAGAACGGAAAACCTGGCGATTTAAAATGCTGTTATGCTCAAGCAAGCGGTCCCACTGCTGAAGAAATGCCAGAGCAGATGCACACAACTGCCTGTGTTGCTCATGGTTAGGATGTTGCTTCGGCTTTCAGAATGCTAAAAATGTCTGGATAACCGAGTCAGCTTCCTGAAGTACCTGAAGATCAAGTGGGTGATAATGCAAGGCTACAACAACAGTTTGCGCTACTTCAGTCATGGAAGGCTGTAAGACTTGCTGCAGGGGCTTTGGAAGCGCGGTACCAGGTAGCATGGCCCTCAGGTCTGGCACACCGGCAGAGTGCTGCCGAGACAATGTATCAGCATTTTCAGTCACTGCCCACTTAAGTGCCAAAAACTCCAACTTCATGGAGCTGTAATTGGCCATGTTACGCTCTGCTGGTTGCAGGGCCCTGCTAGATAGACCTCACCTTTCCTTCCTGCACTTGAGATAACACAGCTCCAAGGCCACCATGGTTGGCATCCACCTCCAAAATGAAGGGCAAGATGAAATTAGCAAAAGCAAGCACAGGTGCAGTGGTAAGCTTAGCTTTGATTTCCTCAAAGCTTTTGGGACATTCTTCACTCCATGCTGCACTCTTACCTCTTCGACTTAACTTCATCCAGCTTGGACACCAGTCTATGTAAGGGAGCAGCCAACCTGGCAAAACCTTCCATAAACCAATGGTAATAACTGGCAAAGCCAAGAAATGACTGCAGTTCAAAAATAGTGATGGGAGTGGCCAACTGGCTACTGCATTAATCTGCTAGGGTCGGTGGACACACCCTGATCAGAAACTGCATGCCCCAAGTAATGCACCTCACGCTGGAGAAAGACACATTTGGCCAGTTTTGCTTTGAGATTTTCTTGTTGCAGTCTAGCCAGTACCACCTCCAACCTCTCCAGATGTTGTTCTACCGTGGAGGAATAGATCACTATTTCATCCAGATAAACAAGCAAAGACTGGCATTGTTGATCACCAAAAATCCTCTGCATCAACCTCTGAAAGGTGCTAGGAGCATTACAGAGGTTGAAGGCCATGTGGTTCCATTCAAATAGACCAAATGGAGTACAGAATGCAGTTTTAGGTTGATCAATCTCAGAGACAGGAATCTGGTTGTACCCACTGGGCAAATCCATGGTGGAAAACAAGCAAGCACCCGTCAAGGTATCAAGGGACTCTTTGATATAAGGAAGAGGGATGGCATCTTTCCTGGTCTTGTTATTCACCTATCTATAGTCAACAAAAAGACAGAGGCTACCATGCTTCTTTTTCACCAATACAATAGGAGATGCATAGGGACTGCTACTTTCCCTGATAACCATGATACTTTCCAGCAACTAATTGATGTGTTTCTTAACAACCTCATAATCAGATGGTGGATTGCACCTATAGCGCTGCCTAACAGGAACATCTTCCAACAATGGGACCTTTGTGTACAGTCAGGTTGGTGCAACCCATGTCTTCCTCATGAGCTGAAAAAACAGAGGTACACTTAAGAAGGAGAGACCTTGCCCTATTCTGTTCTTCAACAAACAAGGGGGACAAATCCAGAGCATCCATATGATCTGGCACAGAGACAGAGGCATATTCCCATGTCACCGTGGCCACAGTAGATGGCACCTCTGTGACCCTGGCAGGCAAACTAACAACACCAACCTTAGCCAAGGTACTGACCAAAGTGTGTGGCTAGAGAAGCAGATCTGTAGAGACCACATTCACAACAGGGATGTAGACAGTGCTCCTCTCTCTACTCAGACCAAAGCAGGAGATGCAATCAGTCCTGCTGGACTTCAACAAGCCTTCCTGCCATGCACCTTGACCTTACCAGATATACCTGGCTGAAACTTCACACTGCCCTGATGACATCATTGCAATGCCTGCGCAATAGGCTCTGGGGCCGCAAAGACAGAGGGTAGGTCAAACAAGGACAGACCATGTTGGCCAAAAAGCTTGTGGTAGCACCTACAAATAATACTGCAGTCATCCCCTAAACACTGGGGGCCTGAGGCAAGGATGCCCCAGCGGTGTCCTTGACCACAGCACCCTACACCAAGGCATTACCTTTCCACAGAGCTCAACATCAAGTTCCAAATAACCAATGTAAGGAATTGACAATCCATTAGCTGCCCTAAGCTGCAGCCAATGACAATACTGTAGCCTCTCTTGCTCCCAAGGTTCAAAAAGAGACTGTAGACACCATAAATCTTGTGTCTACTAAGAAGCAAACCAGAATTCCTCCCATATTTATGTCTAAATGTAAGCAAGATGGAATAAGATTAGAGACATCCTTCGACTTTTCAGAGTCCACTTTTGAGCCAGTGACAGCACCCCCCAAACTGTGGCTCCGGCGGGTACTAGTTTTTTGGGGATGGCATGAAATGAGGTGGCTTGACTGACTGTTAACTAGGTGTGGGCAACTGCTGGTGAAACACACAAACACCATCACAATCCAGGGCAAAATGACCAGGCTGCTGACATCGTCTGCAAATGAGGTCACATTGGGTAGCGCAACTACGCTGACAAGAACTCTGTAGGCGAGTTAATTAGGTGCTCTGGTTGAGATCTGAGCATCTCCCTCACTTCACCTAGCTCAGACACCTGCGACGACGTAGCAGTCACCTGAACTTAATTTTCTCCCGAGCCTCTCCACCAAGATGGCCAAACAACAAAAATGCCTGTTCACATGCACCCAAATGATGTGCCCTCCTCAACCCTCTCAGCTCTTCTCCTAAAAACAGGACATTTCCTGTCACAGGGTACCAACACTAACCTTTCTGTTAATGGGGCACCAACAGACAACGGAGCAGTAGAAGGTACAGCAGAGGTCGAAGGTGCAGCACTAGGATCCTGCCACAGCCATTCATTTTCCATTCTTAGCTGCATGACTAGGTCTCTTTTAACTTTTGCAACTCCCCCTCCATAGCTACATCCTAAAAGAAAACAAAACAAAAAACCTTACGCTGGGGCAGCATACATAACATAAAAGGAGAATGCAGCGACAAAGAACAAAACAAAAGAAACAAACAAACAAAAACACTAATTCCACAAATCTACAATTATCCCTCCTACAAGATAGGGAAAAAAATATTCCAAAAACAACAACAACTAAAAATGAAACACACGTCTCCACCTTAACGTGTATATACTGCCGACTACGCCAAAATGTATCGGTATGGGACGTAAATTTCTATTTCTCTTGTTTATCAACTGCTCTTCATTGTTTTCACCTCCCCAAAGCGGAAAGGTAAAGACTACGCCACCCTGGTAACTATCTGATTCTACTCTTATTAGCACAGTGAGGCAACCAGGTTCAGTATACAACGAGGCAGGAGACGTGACACCACATTAAAAGAGTATTTTCATTAAATAGAAAACAAATCTAAAACCACATCAAAGCACCTCATTTCAAAAGGCCATAATCAGGGCTAATGGTCAGACATGTGGAGAATGAGTATTCAGGGAGTAATGGCTCTAAAGGAAAACAACCAAACAAACAAAAAAAATCACCCCAATCACACGTGCCAGTACCACGTTGTGAAGATAGCCACAACCCAGTAACCACACAGTGCACTTAGAAGGCCAGCACCCCATACACCAGCCCTGTCTCTGCCAATTCCCAGCGCTGAAATGGATAATAAAGAAAAAAAAAATAAAATGACATACAACTCAACACACACAACATAGGAACTTAAACTAACAACCAAAAAAAAGAAAGAAAAAAATCTACTTAGTTGGCTACTTCACCAAACACAAAAACACTCCTGTATACTATAGTCAAGCAGCAAAAGAAAATAAATCAAATGAAATAATAAACACAAATACTATTGAAAGAAACAAATCACTAAATTTTAATTCAAATATAGAAATAATTTTAGACACCCAAAGGGAGCAACATAAAATATTCAATAACACAGGCAATATGCAATTAAAATAAGCAAAAAGGAAAAACAAATGAACACAAACAGCCATATAGCACAAAACAAAATAATAAAGAAAGCAAAACAAAACATCCAACAAATCAACAAAAGGAACAGATAAAATAGGCAGAGAATGTAATCAGGTCCAACAGAGCAACAGTGGTCCTACAGCATCTCCACAGCGTTCTTGCAGCCGTTATTAAATATTCCAAACTGCGTCTATTAAAAAAATAAATAAATAAAATGAATAAACCGATCAGCCAACACCCACAATCACATGAGACAGGAAAAATAACACCACGGGAGGGGAACCGCCCCACTACACAGCTGTACACACTCCACCTTGGATCAGATTTACTACATTGCACAGTTATTACAGAAACAAAGCATTAATAATGGAACATAGCGCACAGAACACAACACAGCTACATTACTCACGCAAATGGCACCGAGCAGGGGGAAGAGGGACAACCCGCAAGTGGACAGCGTTGAAACAGGTGTCCGGGCTGTTCAGCTTCCCAATGTTTCCCCTAAAATGCACCTTCACGATCTAATCTGAAATCAATTCACTAGATGGTAGTGTTTCGAGAATTTTAATCCGGGGTTTGAAGCCTTTTATATACTTAAATATTCCCTTCAGAATACACGTTTTAAACGTCAGGTAACCACGATTCTGGTTCTTTCCTGTTTATATATGTCCTTGTGTTTTATACCTGATTCACAATAAAAGAAAAAAATATATATATACGTCAATAAACAGCTATGTCATGAAATGCTCATATCGTCTTGGTCTCGCCAGCAGATGAAATGTTTAAAAAATTTGCTTCTATATGTCATGGTGCGGTTGCAGGAAGGGGATGAGGACACTGTGGCAGGCATACAAAAACAGGTTTATTGAGGGGAGAACAGAAACCAGACAAAAACCAGGCAGGGCAAAAACAGAGTCCACAAAAACAGCAAAAACGGAGGTCCAAAATACAGGTGGAGCTCGTGACCCCAGTGAGCGTGGCTGTGGCCAAAAACGGGAGAGCCTCCGTGGGGAAACCAGGAGAAGGAGTGCCTTGCACTCCTCGAACACCCACGAGGCGAAACAGAAGCGATCCCGGCGCTGCGCCGGATCGGAGCAGGGGAAGGGCCTCACTGGGGAACACGAGCCTGGGGAGAAAACAAGAAGGAGTGAAAACAAAGAAGCAAAAAGGGGCAATTCAAAAAGGGACAAAAATCAAACCAGGGTCAAAAACAGGTCCAAGGTCCAAACTGGGGAACAGGGCAGGAAGGGTCCAAAATGGAGGGAAGATCAGGAGCAGGAACAGGAGCAGGAACAGGAACAAAAGATCCAAAAACCAAAGCAAACCAAACACACGACAGGAACAACCACACGTTTCATGAGGGAGACAGACTCAGAGACACTTGGGTTAAACTGGCTTAAATAAGACCACAGAACTCAATAAACGAGTGCTCTCACCAATCCCAGAACTCAAGGCAGAACGAGACACAGCTGAACTCAATAATAAGCGAGGGGGTGCTCTACACAGATCCTAACCTACTAGGAAGGGAGCACGCAGTGCAGACAACATACCAGGAAGTAGGGTGCGCTCTAGACAGAGAGTGACTATCAGAATGGCACGAATGCAGACACAGAGCCCAACAGTGAGGAGCAAGCTAACAGACAGCTAAGGCTAACCCGAAGAGACATGAGGAGCACACGCACTCACACACACCACAGACACACCACACCAGAAGTGAACCCAGGAGACAGAAAACAGACAGACACCAAACCTGGGTTCACGTTGGCACGGTCCCGTCTAGGTTGGGCGGGACCGTGACACTATAACACGATTGCTATGAATCAACACATAAATAATGACTCATATAAATAGATTTACACTGCTCATGATCCAAACTATTATACTGATCTATATATAGAAGTTCGTGATGCTGGAATTTTTTTAAGTTTTGTTTTCTTTTATTATTGATTATTCTTAAGTATTGATTGGCTACACTGATCTGTCTATGCATCTAGTTTATACTGACAGTGAAATCCCCAGCAATACATTATTCCTGTTGCACATATACAAGATAAACATGCTTGCCTTTTCATAAACACAAACTGTAATTCCTAATTACTAGACTATGCAAACTGATCTGTCTGTGTAATATGTGGAAACACTTTTTAATACACTACTCCTATTGCAAATACACAGGGAAAATCAATTTGCCCAGAGGCCATAAAATAGACTTCCCCTTCTAAAACTCAAACAGTGATTAATATGTGTCAGGTAATGCACATTAGTCCATCTATATGTCTGTCATTTTTGTCTGTGAAATACTTACCAGTTCTAATGTTAATATACAGGGAACATCGATTTACCCAGTGGCCAGGCAAAATAGTTTCCCGTGCTATAACGTATAAACAGTAATTCCCAGGTACTACTGTACATTACGCACACTGATCTGTCTACATGCCTATGTGATACTGACAGTGAAATATTCTCTACTATACCACTCTCATTGCTAATATACAGGGGAAACCGGTTTGCCCATGGGCCAGGCAAACCATTAGGATTAGGAGTGGTATTGATTTCAAATTAGATCGTGAACGTGCATTTTAAGTGGAAACATAGGGAAACTGAATTGCCAGGAACACCCACAAGCCAAGGAATGCCCTAAACTGGCACTTAAGCCTTATATAGAGTGCACTCGTGTGGATGATTAGTTAACAGTCTAAACACACAGAACCTCTACACCATAATAAAAGCATCTCCACCTGCTACATGTGGCTGTATTGATCTTGTAATGAGTTTTTAAATGATTATAGGAGGTATGTACGTGATGGGGTTTATATTTTAGTCATGGTCTAATTAGGAGTCGATGGATGAGGGTTAATGGAGACCTCAGATTCGTGACTCGTGAGTTATTTTATGGATACGGGTGATTGGCATTTGGTTGAAGTTATCACTAAGAGACACTGCATTATGTAAAACCAAATCTGTGATTATGTTTGTAAACTCAGGTTGTACACTTTGTGCAAAAGTATAAATGTAATTTACTTGAACTTTGGAAGCAATATGGGAAAAGGACCTGTGTATAAGAATTACTGAAACCCCAATGTGCAAGTATGTCATGTTTACATTCAATCTGAGCAGGGAAATCCAGAGAATCTGACTATGCTTCTATTTAAGATCCCTGCACAGTCATTAAAGTTACAAAGTTTATAAAACATACACAGAACACAAAAAAGTACATCTTCTTTCACCGCATTGTTGCATTATTGCCACAACACTTATAATACCTAATGCCTCTGACTAGCTTGTAGACCCTGTAGAATAGGGAACTGGTAGAATGTTACAGAATGAAACACAACCTGAATTCTTAAAGAAAACCAGTCATTAGTTTATTTTATTAATTAATTGTAAGTCTACACACCCCACAGATCAGCATGGAGGTGTTCTGCCACAGCTCTGGCAGTGTGTGTGCACACATACGTGTATGTTAATCAGGAGGACTGTAAATGCAGCTGTAAATGCAGCTTACTCAGAACATAAAATCAACATTCAAACCTGCTTAAAAGCTTCATGACTTTTCAACAGTAACAATGTTTTAATCAAGACAGAAAACAGCAGAACTGTCTGAACTTGGTTTAATCGTTACAGTCTACAGGCGTGATGTAACCCTACTGATTACTGATAGTATGTCACCTCCCAAACGACCGATCACATTTTAGAAAAGGGGGATTAACATCCACTTTATCCACAGATTTGAAAGTAACAAGTAACGAGAACCTTGATAGAAATGTAGTGCAGTAAAAAGTACAGTATTTGTCTTTAAAATGTAGTGAAGTGGAAGTCATAAAGTTCCAAATAAAATACTACTCAGGTGAAGTACAGATACGGAAAAACTCTATTTAAGTACAGTACTCAAGTAAATGTACTTAGTTACTGTCCACCTCTGTTTATAATACACTTCGAACTTACACTCTCCTTAGCTAGACTTCCCAAGTGAGGAGAAAACCACAAAAATAACATCACAATATTGCATTCTTCAAAAGAAAAGTAACTATTCGGAAGCAATGGGAGCAAGAACTAGCCAATTAGCTAAAAGTAAATACCACAAATACAGCAAAATCCCTTCAACTCTTATGTTGGTGCTGGTGAATAAATTACTGTCCTTACGTTGAGTGTCGGCCAGGACACCACTTGAGGATATGGCAGTTTTTATTGTATTTTTATTTTAATATTTTTATATTCATTTAGTATTTAGCATGCTCATGACCCTAGAGTTGTCTTATTCACTTTATCTCTACACAATATCTCACACAGCGAAGTCTTCCACACAGCCTCAATTTCCACTACGTTATGTCTCACTCTGGAACCCTAAACCGGTTATCCCAGTAGCTAGCCGTCAAAGCATACATTCCCCAGTATAGTATCGCCATCTACTGGACAACATACAACATTTTGTACACACACAAGAACTGGCTGTACTTATTATTATATTAATATCCACGATATCACATTATTTAACCTATCTTTCATATTATTCTACATATCCTATCAGTGTATTAGCCTTCTGACCTTAAATGCACCTGTTGCGAAATCCTTCTGACCCAACAAACTCCACACACACACACACAGTCTTGTATTACTATCTTTGTGAGGTCTTTCCATAGACTTCCATAATAACTAAAGTACATAATTTTACACCTAACCCTAACCCTAACCTTAACCTCAGTAACCAAAAGCACATCTTTTACCTCTTTTAGTTTCTCAAATAAAACAAGCACATTTTCTATAAAGTCATTTTTCCTCACGGGGACCTCTCAAATGTCCCCACAAAGCCCAAAAAAACAGATAAAAGTGATTTTAGGGGACAAAAGGTCCCCACAATGCGATAAATACATGAACACACACGCACACACATTTGCCCTAATTGGGTGCCTTAAGCTTAGAAGTTTGGTAAAAACATTTGCTCCGATAACACACCTAACAAGGCACACACATATTCATACAGTAACTGTTGAAGTAGGAGAAAGGTCTCATTAAGAGACCTGCACTGATGACACCCATATCTGTTTGACCTACAGCACACTGACCTTACGAGTTTGGCTAGGTCATGGTTGGTCGGTATTCGAACTATTTGCTAATTGGTTAACCTTGTTCTTCAAAAACAAGTGAGATCATATTTTTTTATTTTTCTCTTTTTGATTGGTTAAGAAAATATTAGTGGAGTTTAGTATGCAAATGAAGGTGTGGAACTGTCCGTTGGAAATAATGGTGGCGAAAGGCAAAAGGGAGTGATAAAAGGAAAATGGGTGTAATCCAAGCGGGGAAAGAGCTGTATGAAAGAGGGTTCCCAGCGAGTCCTGGGGGGACTTGCTCCACGGACTGCTTGGGTGTCGTTTGCTGTTTGCTTTGCAAAATAAAATAAATCACCTGTATCATTTTCTGGTGTAAGATTGTCTTCATTTTATTCTATCAGGATTAAGATTCCTCCACGACAATTACAAGGATTCAAGTTGAGTTATTTTAATCAGCAGGCATGGAAATACACGTTCATAAAGGTTTGTAAAAGACGGATGCATATGTGGTCTGAAAACAAGTGCACGATTTTCTTACGTGGAAAATAACAAATGAATAAAAACGCAAATAATAATTCATATAAAATGCATTAATACTACATGAGCAACGTTTCTTTGTTATAATGCTGGTAAGAATAGTTACATTTTCTAAATCTACTATTTCGGCTAAATCTATATTCACAAAATAAAAAAAGTTATTTTTTCAGTAAATTTATTTATTGCTTCCGTCGTTGCAACGTCGTTCACATTACTGACAGTAAAATGCAGCGCTTTACTACAATAAAACTGTTTTCATTGTCAGGGGGGTGTCGTGTAGTCCAAAAAAAACAGAGGAAAAAATAGATGACGCAGTGGAGGAAGAACAGAGAGTTTATTGAAACAACGGTAAAAACTCAAGAACACAGTCCAGTAGGGAAACTCCTTGCAAAATGAAACAAAAAACTCTGATGGTCGTGTGCCCCGCTGTGGTGAACCGCGCTACTGCCTTGGAGTTCTGTATTGAGGAAACCTTCCAGACTCCTTACTCCCAGCTGCTGGGACAACCAAAAATGATGCACACTCGTTCCAATACGCGAGAAAAAGTCCAAAGCGACCGTAGCCTTGCGCATCTACCAGCGGACTGCACGTGCCTGGAGCCGTGGAGAGAAAAAAAAAGTGGATAAGACACAAAACAAATGGGGAAAAGTCCACACAACACCAAATAATGAGGGAGAAGAACTCAAATACTCACCGGATCGGCTGCGCAAAAATAACCTAAACGAAACGAGCTCATAAACCAATAAACCAATAGCGAAACGTAACTGAAATCACGCACAGCTGAACGCGTTTAGAGCGAAAGCAAACCCGCGATCTACTTCACCGGTGGATTACTCAGAAGGGGGAACACGAAGTGTGCACACAAACCCGGATGTAGGAGCGATCTAATCAGGGCGTGAACTACTATGGAGGGGACACGAAGTGTAAACAAGAAGTGGGGAGCCAGCTAACGGGGAAGTGCACAGCTACGCAAAACCTAACGTGTACTAATCCACACAAAGCGAGGACACCGAAAATGTGATCCCCGAGACAGGCTTAGAACTCCGGGAACCGGGAAGGTGGTAATCTCAAAATAATGAGAAACGTTCGCAAAATAATGAGTTAGTATCTCAAAATAATAACTTAATATCTCAATTTCATCCTAGTTATCCCAAAATAATCCCTTAGTATTTCAAAATTTCGAGTCAATATCTAGAAATTTACCTCTAAATAATGATTTAGTTTCTCAAAATATTTAATTACTATCTCCACATTTTGACTTTGTATCCTGAAATTTCTACTTAGTATTTGTCACGTTTCGCAGAAGGAGCAGACGCAAATCGCAGGAGAGTTCCCCCCCACCCCCCACCCCCGGTTTTATTTGTGCACAAGTGGAGGGAAGGGGATCAGGAGGGGTCAGGCTAACACATTCACTAAACAAAGGCCTATAGGAACAGGAACCAGGCGGGGAACAGGGACGGAATCTACGGAAAACCAGGATCAGCACAGGGGCCAGGAACAACTGAGGGGACTGGAACCAGAACTAGGG
The DNA here is from genome assembly GCA_032718565.1 of Distichodus sexfasciatus. Taxonomy (NCBI): domain Eukaryota; kingdom Metazoa; phylum Chordata; class Actinopteri; order Characiformes; family Distichodontidae; genus Distichodus; species Distichodus sexfasciatus. The sequence goes on from JAVGVS010001290.1 coordinate 20,935, forward strand.
GAAGACAAGGACAGGAATCGATAAGGGGAACACCAACCTAAACTGACCTAGGCAACACTGACTAATACTAATGCTACACTAAGTCTAAAGGGCACAGGTCAACAGGGAGTGCCTAACTCTAATGCTAATAATGCTAATGCTAACGGCTAAAGCTAACGCTATGTTAATTCTGCAGGGCAGGGGTCAACGGGGGGAATGCCTAACCCTAATGCTAACAATGCTAATGCTAATATTATTTTCCTAATCCTTACAACTAACAGACATTAACAAAGCACAAGACAATGACAGACTTCACCAAGACTCCAAGCAGACAGGGGGCGGGGGCATGGGCAGGGGCTCAGGGCTCAACTGTGGCCTCTGTGGACAAACGGGTATTGTGATGGTGCACGGACAAAGACAAAAACAATTGACAGAACTTACATAGGGGACTAACTCATGGAACTAAACAAGACAATCAAGACCAACCAATGGAACACATACAACCTAACTAAGGGGAAGGAACCATTAAGTCATTATTTCGACTTAAATTATAACTTTTTTACCACGCAGGTGGAAACGGACCTCCATACTCTCTGACACAGGACACGCTAAGTTTTTCTCTTTTCTTTTGTGGGGGTGGGCAACTGAATGTGATGATAATAATTGTCTAAGAAAGCATAACAATTTCATGGTGAGCCAACCAGAGGGAGAGTTGTTCAGATATTTACAAACACACACAAACCACCAAGAGACACGCCACCAACGACGAGCACAGAGGATTGACAGGTAGCGTTTTAAACTGAAACTACAGACATTACTGTTCCTCTCACCGAGATAAAAGACAAGAATGTATATGTGAAATGTACATTATGTCCAGTAAGAATGTGTTTCTCCACGTTGTTGTAAGCTGTTCCAATCTCATGTCTTCGTGTGTGCCCAGATTGGTGGCTCAGGATCTTCAGCAGCTGCAGTTCTATGTGCTTAAGATTAGTTTTACATTCCACAATCCAACAACCTTTGGAGAAGAAGGATGTAAAGAAACAGCCATATAATGCAAATTCAGAGGCATTTCCCCTTCGAACAGACAGTATTTTTTTTAAGTAAGGTGCTCTGAGCTGTAGATAAATAAAAGGGAAAAGCAAAAATATAGTTTTAACTTATAAAAGTCTACTCATTAATATGTTCACCTGTAGATAAGATGTTAAACATATGTCTCATGCTACAGCCACAGAACTCTTCCAGCAATGATGCTGATGATGAAGTTGATGATGCTCCCGGTCACACAGCTGGACTGATCTGATTAAAAAAAAAAATCATAAACAGACGTTTAAATGTAAAAACAATCTTCTCTTGTTATAAAAACAGCTCCTCGTCAATATAAAGTGACGTTACGTTAGGTCTGATGTCTGATGTCTGTGTTTGGACTCACCGGGTGTTGTGTTTCCCTGAAGTGGATCTATCACAAATACACAAACACAATCAGATTTTTTCACATGTGCAGCACATTTCTAACCAGAACGTAAAGGGGATGAATTACACACTGTTGGTAATCCACTACTCCAGTACTATTTGTCATTTTGAACACACCACACACAGTCCAATAAAATGTGAGCTCAGCATTAAACCACAGCCATGGGGAGGTTTTTTTTCTTAAAATATCTGAAAATCATGTCAATGTTTTTTAGTGATTCTACAATTTCGGTGTAGTCGCCTCATGTACAACAGTTTTGTCTATTGTTGTAGTGAATTCCTTAAAAACATTCTTTTAAGACACTTTATTCATAGACAATAATGTGTACAAAATAAATCAGTTTGCCTAGTTGCCTTGCTTTAAGACTAACAGTAAATGGCAAGTAGGACCTTGGGCACACGAGGCAGAAGTCAGGAAGAACACTAAGTCAAAACTAAAAAGTGCATTTTTTCCAGGACCGCCCCCAGACTTTTGCTTTGGTGACCACCAATGGGGTTCTTGTGGGGGTTTTTGTTTGTTTGGTAATTGTTCCACTCTGCCCCCTCATTTTGCCTGATTTCTTTCACTTGTTCTCAGTTCAGTTTCCTAATCCCTTTTTGTCATGCACTTTGTTAAGTTCTGGTTATTTATACGCTGCCATTCATTCTTTTCTTTGTTGGTCCACTGTTACAGTAACTAACCTTGGCTCTAGTGTGTGTTTGCTTATTAAAGAGAGTAAGTCTGTATAGTGTTGTAGCCATTGTGCCCTGTGTTTGATGAAAAATCTGGAGAGTATAATCCGCACTAGTGCCTCAGTTTCCTGCACTTCGCTAGCAATTGTGACAGCATTGTTCACAATAGAAAGAAGATGGCTAATTGATAGTTTTTGTGAAGCAGGAGTGCTCGGTGTTCATAATGCACAAGTTAAATGAACTGTGATGTGGAGTGTGATCTGAGAGCAGCTCCTGAGATTGTCTCAGCGGATTTCATTAAGAGTGTTGATATAAAGGGAAAATACTCATTAATCAATCTGAGTGTGTTGAAAAGATTGAAAGCGACGTGTGAAAATAACCTTAATGTTATAAAAGTTGAACATACCTCTGAATTTAACCTGACCTCCATCCTGAAAAAGAAAAGATTTATAAGGAAGCTGTTTTACAAAGTGAATGATATGAATCTGAGACATGGGTTAATGAAGCACTTCATTCATTCATACATTTTACCAATCACTAAACTCAATTCAGGGTCACAGGTTCCTACAGCCAATATAGAGCTAAGTAATATTTGAATCTACCCCAGTCTTGTAGCAGTTGATCCCAAACCAAACACCACCCAGACAGTACTGAGTGTTCAGATGTGCTGGTGTGACCTCTGAAGCTGGAGGATGGAGGTTGTTGGGTTGAGAAGGATCAGCTATGAGAACAGAATCCTATACGGCATCATTAGAGAGGAACATTCAGTAGAACAATAATCCTAATGATATTTACATTTACGGCTCTTAGACAGAGTGACATCCATTTGACTAGTTTCAGTCTCCCTGCAGCAACTTGGGGTTAAGGGTCTTGTTTAGAGAACCAGAGGTGGTATTACTGGAGGTAGGACTGGATCCCACAACCTCTTGGTCTAGAAGCAAGTGTCCTAACCACTAGAACACCATCGCCCTTATATTGATAGTAATTAAGTTGGTGAGTGAATGATTATTTGTCATTGTGAACACAACACAGCACGCAGTGCAACACAACCAAATGTGAGCGCTCCATTTGACCCATCCGTGAAGGAGCAGTGGGCAGCTTTTTGTACTGTAACTTTCTTGTGAGTACCTAAGTGGTACCTCTACCGGTCCGAGACTTGAACTAGTGACCCTCTGATCACGGGGCGAACTCCCTAACTGTTACACTATCAACTGACACATTGCCATTAGTATCAATGAGAAGAAGCTCTGAACCAAGTGGTCGAGGGTTCAAATCCTGCCTCCAGTACTAACACAACTGGGTCCCTGAGCAAGACCCTTAACCCCAAGTTGTTCAGGAAGACTGTCCATGAAATAAGGAAAACTGTTACTGTTACTTTTGATTAATTTATGGTTAATTGCCCGCCCATATTCTAAAACTTGTTTTGTATACATTTACATTCACAGCATTCAGCAGACATTTTTATCCTGGAAGCAGTACAGTTTTTGTGCTGGTGTGCTGGTGGTCTAGTGGGTAGCATCCTCATGTCCTGGAAGTAGTTGGTTCAAATACTACCTCCAGCACTATCTTCATAACCCCAAGTTGTCAGAGAAAATGTCCTGAAATTATGAAATGTAAGTCGTTCTGGATAAGGGGATCTGCTAAATGCTGTAAATGTAAAGGTGCTTTATGACCAACAGCTACTTACAGACTTTTCTTGAAGCGAAGCAGCTTCTGCTGTTAGGACTCTGAGCAGCAGCATCAGCAGCATGGCAGGAACCAGCATGTGTGTGTGTGTGTGTGGACAGCTGGTGTGTGAACCTGAAGGAAGCCTCCAAACCACAAGAACATTATCAAACCTGAATAAAGCAGAGGTTGAGATAAAGGTTCCCCTTTGAAACTGTCTCCTTGTTATTGTTCTTCAGAAATCAGTAATGCTGTAGGTCTTAAGCTACTTTTGGGAGGACGTTATCATTTTCAGTGTAACTCAGTGTAACCTTACCTAAACACTGCTATTTTAAACTACTACATTTTCAGTATTTAACAGAAAATCTACATTTTTTGCCATTTAGCAGATGCTCTTCCAGAGATCCAGAGCAACTTCCATTCCTTAATTACAGCGACAGGCTCCCTGCAGCAACTTGGGGTTAAGTGTCTTGCTCAGGGGCCCAGTGGTGGTAGTGATAGAGGTAGGATTCAAACCCACAACCTCTTGATCTAGAGGTGAGTATTCTACCACTACAGATCTATAAATACAGTATATAATCACTAAAACAATATTACATTATAACAACTAAATCAATGTAGAATCGATAAATCCATATTATAACTCTATAGCAGCTGCATGAGAATAAGTGTTTGTAAAGTAAACAGCTGAGTTAAATATAGTTTAGTTATGGAGGGTTATTTTCCTACC
>JAVGVS010001291.1:1258-13758 GCA_032718565.1 Distichodus sexfasciatus
AAAGAGTTAACTACAACATGCCAAAAATCACCGCAAATTTACCTTCAGCATGAACGGTCAGGAAATAAAAAGGGCAATGAATAATTGATATTCACATCGCACCGTTAATCTTCATTATGATAATCCTCATCGTATGCACGCCATCCAGCATGATGAATTAATCCCTGAAATAATCCCCGTAATGCACACTTAACATGCGTTAGCGTAATCCTCCAAATTTACGCACTCGTCCTGGAACTGGAATATTCATCAGCATGTAATATTAATCAGTTTCTGCTACTTCTGAACGAGAGCGGGGAGGGGTCACGAGGGGGGGGGGAGAGATAACATCACATCCAATATCTACTCGACCAACGGGAAGACGCCGTTTTAATAGAATTCATAGTGAGATTAGCGTATGTAGATGAGTGGAGGTAAGCGAGGAGCGCAGAGAAGCACTTACGAGAGTTAGACTGCCAGGCGGGGGGGCTAGCGGAAGCTGTTAGCACAGGAGAGAGAGAGAGAGAGAGAGAGAGAGACGAAAGGAAAAAAGACAGAAGGTAGGAGGGTGATAGGAAGAGGACAGAGAGAGAGGAAGAAAAAAGAGGAGAGAGGGAAAGAGAAAGGGAGGAAGGAGGGAGAGATACAGGAAAGATAAAGGGAGAGAGAAGAGGGAAAGGAAAAACAAAGAAAAAGAGGAGAGGGAGGAGGACGGAGGTGGGGAGGAAGAAAGAAAGAACGAAAGGAAAGGGAGAAGGAAGGAGGGAGATTGGAAGAGGAGAGAGAGAAGAAAAGAGAGAGAAAGAAAGAAAGAAAGAAAGAAAGAAAGAAAATGGAGACAGAAGGATTGAGATAGGAAGAGGAAAGCGAGAGAGAGAGTGAGAAAGAAAGAAAGAAAGAAAGAAAGAAAATGGAGACAAAAGGATTAAGATAGGAAGAGGACAGCGAGAGAGAGAGTGAGAAAGAAAGAAAGAAAGAAAGAAAAAGAGGAAGGTACGTTAGGGTGATAGGAAAAAGAAAGAGAGAGAGAGCAAGAGAGAGATGGTGAGGAGGTAGAGAGACAGAAGATAGAGAGAGAAAAGGGAGAAAAAGATGAAAGGGAAAGTGAAAACGAAAAAGGAAAGAGGGATAAAAAGGGAGAGAGGAAAGGGAAAGGGAGAATAAAAAAAAGGAGAGGGGCGGGGAGAGAGAGAGAGAGAGAGAGAGGAAAAAAGAAAGAAGAGACAGAAAGAAAGAAACGGGAGAAGGAAGAGAGGGAGAGAGAGATGGAATAGAGGGAAAAGGAAAGAGGGAAGATGGAAAGGGAGGAAAGAGAGAGGGAGGAAGAGCAGAAAAACAACAGAGGAGTGTGTAAGCAGAACAGCAGCAGCAGCAGCAGGAGATGGAGGGATGAATGGAGGGAGAGATGTAGTGAAGAGATTGACCCACACATACAACCCATTCACTCACACCTTCATCACGTTCAACTTTACTTCATATTATTATTATTATTATTATTATTAACATCTACACTGTGAAAAATCACGACATATTTCTGCTTCAACGTTTCAAATAAAAGTTGATATTACGGTGAAGTTCCTGTCACATTTCCCACTAAACCTCTCCACGTTAGCACTTCTGCAGTCAACAATCATCAGCGCTCATGCATTAATAAGGGGAAAATATGGACTCGGTGAGTGTGTGCCGGCACCCGAGGCACTCACACACACACACACACACTCCGACTCGCAGCACTACACACACTCTTCAAGTCAACATTAATGCTAACAGCGGCTCAATTATCTGAGCTGATAAAAGACGGATTAAGGCACTGTGGGTGAAAGAAAGTGTGTGTGAGTGGTGTGTGTGTGTGTGTGAGTGTGTGTGTGTGTGTGTGTGTGAGTGGTGTGTGTGTGTGTGTGTGTGTGTGTGAGTGGTGTGTGTGTGAGTGTGTGTGTGTGGAGGGCAGTGTAAGATAAGGATGTAACGTTGAATGAATGAGTGAGTGAAGAAGAGGACGGATGAATAGAGGAGCGCAGTCACAAAAGCAGGCATAAAGGCTATGGGGTTATTGATGCACAAACACACACACAGACAGACACGCACACTCACACACACACTCACACAGACACACAGACACACACACACACACACAGACACACACGCTCACACACACACACACACACACAGACCCGCGCTCACACTCACACACAGAGGCACAGGTGAGCGTGGTTCATCGGAGTGGGTGAAAGTGCTGATTAATACGGAGCGAGGACATGCACACAGAGTTTCTGGGGTTGTCATGTGGGACGGGGGCGCGGGAGGGACGAGAGCCGCACCTCTGAGGTCATGGCCAGAGCGACTGGCCCCGGAATTCTGCCGAGGCATTCGCAGGGAAGTGCGGAGCGGAGCCTGGCGCTGTTCGTCCAGATACGCCAAGTCCTCCAGATGAGCTGAACTAGTGGCTGAGAGAGAGAGAGAGAGAGAGAGAGAGAGAGGATTAACACAGTGAGATCAGGGTTCTAACCAGAGCTCGCTCAGACCTTCAGATCTCCCAACATCAGACCAACAACACACACGTCTGATCTAACTCTCCACCACACACACACTGCATCCAGAACGCCCGCGTCTGATTAAAACCTGCTGAAATGCCTCTTTAACACCCTCAACCGTCCAACAGAGGAGGACGAGGACCAGGAGGACTGTGTGAAGAAGGTTAAGGACGAACAAACTACAATGTGGTCACACTTGGTAAGTCTCACACACACACACACATACACACAACCATCCCCACCTCCACCCCCCCACAAACACACACCCACACACACATAACCACCCCCACACCAATACATACCCCCCCCACACACTTCTTTCTTTCTTTTAATTCTTTCTTTCTTTTAATTCTTTTCTTTCATTGTTTTTCTTTCTTTCACTGTCTTTCGTTTTTTCTTTCTCTCTTTCACTTTTTTATGAACTTCCTGCCCTCTCTCATGTGTGTTTTAAAGACAATCAGTAAAAGCGAGTGATTATTTGTCATTGTGAACACACCACAAACGTGACCTCTGCATTTAACCCATCCGTGAAGGAGCAGACATGGGCCCGGGGAGCGGTGCTTGGGGACGGTACCTTGCTCATGAGTACCTCAGTGGTAACTTTACCGGTCCTGAATTCGAACCTGCGACCTTCTGATCACGGGGCGAACACCCTACCGTTACGCCACCGGCTGCCGATCTGGTCCTCGTTACTACTCTGCACTCTCTCTCCTACAGGATGCCGCATGAAGAAGCTTGAATATGTGTGAACAGCAGTATTTGTGATTTTAGTCATCGTGTACGCAGGAGTGTATGTTAAGATGAAAAAGTGTGGATCTGTGTGAGCACATCACCAAACTAGAGCATGAATAAATCAGTGAGAGCATGTCTGTGTGTGTGTGTGTGTGTGTGTTCCTTTGCAGGGGACTGATGTCAAACCTCATAACTCTTCCCCCGCCTGGTAGAATATTCCGGCGTGCTGTGAACGCTCGGATCAGAGCTAGTAGAGCTCAAGCGTGTCTTTGTGTGATGAAAGACAGAACGAATAAGCGAGCGAGAGAGCAGAAAAACGGATGGCGGGGAGGGGGGAGAAGTGAGAGAAAGTCAGACGGGGAGTGTGTGTGTGTGTGTGTGTGTGTGAGAGAGAGGTGTTGCAGACAAGCTCACGTGCTAATCGACTCCTCTCTCACAGTGCGAGTGCGAGGGGTGAGAAGTGAACTTCGCTCCTCCACTTTACCAATTCACCTTTAAAATAGCTCCACGTGACATGCAGAACACACACCCTGCTGAGCCTTCATACCGTCCCAAAACACACAAACACACACACACACACCTCCAGACAGCCCAGAACATCAAGGATGAAGAGGAGTTCAGAATGTCTGATCCACACACAGAGTAAGAAGGTCAGACTGTGTTCAACAACATCAGATTTGACTAAAGGCATGCGTAATGCACTAATGCGAGTGGATCTTTTCACTCTGGCAGTGAAGTGAGATCTCTGTAAGCTTGAGTTACTGATTGCACCACAGAAAAGAGAGAACGCGAGAGAGTGTGAGAGAGAGAGAGTGAGAGGTGGAACAGGGAGAGTGTGATTTCTTTAGGGAATTGTAACTGAAGAATATGTTATGCAAAAGTCTGGCTTCACTTTCCCCAGCACTGTGCTGAAAAAGCCCCCGAGGCAATACATTCCTCCTCTTCCATCTCCACTCCTGCCGTCCCTCACTCACTCTCTCTCACTCTCTCTTCCTCTCTGTCCCTGTGTCACTCTCCACTTAAATCTCTCATTATTTGGGATGATGAAAAGGTCTTCCTTTACTCGTCCTCCATCAAGACTAACATCTCCCTCCCTCACCACCACAAGATCCAAGATCCATCACTCCCACTACAGCATCGACCAAAAGATCACTCCCACTACAGCATCGACCAAAAGATCACTCTGACTGTGAGATCACTCCCACTACAGCATCGACCAAAAGATCACTCCGACTGTGAGATCACTCTCACTCCCACTTACAGCACAGTGACCTTACATGTACTCAGTAAAGAAATGTGATTTTAAAGCAGTGAAGTAGATTAATCAAGTAAAAGTAAAATTACAGAATTAGAAATATACTCCTAAAAGTAGAAGTAGCCGAAAGAAATACTTAATTACAGTAGCGTAAGGATTTGTAATTCATTACTTCCACCTCTGCCAATCAGATGAAGAGTGTCCACTCACCAGCCACGGAGTTGGGGCGGGGCATGAGATAGAGGGGGATGGAGTGGGCGGAGTGGGAGGCGGAGTGTTCCAGGCTTCTCTCGGGGATCTTGTTGAGGCTGTAGGTGGAGGCTGCCATGTTCTCGTCCACGCGGTACAGGAAGGAGTCCGTGCCCACCGATTTTGGAGTCTGCCACAGCTTGAGGCTGCCTCGAGAGCTCTCGCCATGTTTCCCTCCGCGCTCTGCGTTCTCCGAGTAGCTGGTCAGCGTGGCTAGTGGAGAGGAAGGGGAGAAAGGAGGATGCATATCATACGGCAGCCGTACTTCAATTTAAAGATTTTTCCCAAATCCGTTAGCACTGGAACTCATGATTAATTCAGCTTTGCTGGGAACCGAGAGTAAAAACTTGATTTACTGGACACTGAAAACCGCTCAACTGCTATGAAATGTGGTTTTTATTTGCTTTAAAATTGTGTCCATGACTTCATTTACGCCATATACTTGGAAGACAAAAAGCAAAAAGCCCTATTAAGGATCAGGAGTTTATTGACAGTCCCTAATTAGAAGCCGGATTTTTGTGTCTCACCAATGATGCCGCTGTCCCGGCTCTCCAGCGTGGACGTGGGGCTGGTGATGGAGCCGTACGCCCCCGCGCTCCCCCCCAGCGCCCCAGAGGGTAACGTGGAGCAGGGGCTGCCAGCAGGGGGCGATGCCGAGCTGCTGGCCAAGCTGGAGCACGGACTGATCCTCTGGGTCATGGAGATGGCCTGCAGCGAGAGCACAAAGGGACCAGGTCAGGTGAGCACCAAAAGTTACAATCAGTGTTGGGGAAGCTACCTTTAAACGGCAGCTTTTCAAGCTACAAGCTACTTACGATTAAACGTAGTTACAGAACAAGTTTATAAAAGAAAACTCTAGTAAGAAATGAAGAATAAAAAGGAAAGAATACCATTAAATATGGTTAAAAGACACGTTTATTTATAATGCACATTACACATTAGAAAGACAGACGGAGACAGTAAGAAAGAAAATGAGGAAGGAAGAGAGTAATGAGGAGAGCAAGGCCAAAGAAAGAAAGAAAGAAAGAACACTCTTTAGCTGTTAGTGGAAGAAAGTGAGTAAGAAAGACAGCAAGGCCAGATAAAAAAAAAAACTGAGGAAGAAAGAGAACAAAAGATAAAAAGAAAGAAAGAAACTCAGGAAGAAAGACAGCAATGAGGAGAGCAAGACGAGAGATAAAGAAAGGAGGAAAGATTCTCTCTTTAGCTGGTAGTGAATGTTAGAGATGTAGCCGATCCGAGATGTGGGTCGGTATCGGTTCCGATAACGGCTCAAACGGCTGGATCGGGTATCGGTGGCGTTGGGCCGTTCTATGGAGCCGATCTGTGAATGCGTTATGCATGGGAAGTGGCACTGCGGTAAAGTAGAGCTGAAACGATTGTTCCAATAACTCCAATTATTCTATTACAAAAAAATGGTCGAGGCAATTTTTCTAGAATGGAAGCTTGGTTTAATTGATTTTACTCGCTAGAGCAGCTCCGCTCGTATTTCACACGGACGCTTCATAGTGACACAACGTTTTCAGTGGCGCGATCAAGACGAGACCTGATCCCTCTGTATGTGAACGTATTTGTGAGATGTTCCTGCACTAAAACACAAGTAAATGCATAAAAACGTATAAATGACATTTTTCGCAATGTAAACACGCGCTGTGTTAATGACCGTGCACATGAGCGCCGTTACTCGCTAAAACGCTCCAGTTTGGTCAAAACGTCCCCTTTATTAAAGACACAAACCATATTTTAGCTGATTAATAACCACAACAACCAGCGTTTTACTCACAATTCTGCCGTTTATTTAGATTTTCCATCGTTTATTCTGGAACCCTTGCCCAGCGTTTACTGTGACGCGGCTCCGGGGCGCGTGCAGAGGATTGTGGGACATTTTATAGGCCAGATTGGTTCAAAATGACAAACTTCAGTATTTCACTTTCAATTGATCAATTTTTTTTCAATTTTATAATGTTATAGTGTAATCAATAAGAAAGCATGTAATTTTATGTAAAATTTAGCATGTACGTGTGTGTAATTATTACATTGTTTTAGTAGGAAAACAGTATTTAAATCAAGCATTTCCTTAAGCATAACAATAATCTCAGTCATGTATTCAGACATTTTAAAGCATTACTTTATGTTTAAATAAAGACTGTGACTGTATCGGATTTGTATCGGTATCGGCAGATATCCAAATTTACAATATCGGTATTGGACAGAAAAAAGTGGTATCGGCCCATCTCTAGTGAATGATGCTTCATATTTAGTGATGTCGGGTGAATAAACTCATTCAGGACGAGTGGAGCTTGAGTCGTCTCTTTAAAACCAGTTCACACAGTGATGACGTGTTAAAAACCTACTGCTTATTATTATTATTCCCTCACAATGATTTCAGCAGTCGAGCGCTGGTGAACTGGGCTGATTGTGGTGGTCTAGTGGTTAGGACGTGTGAATCCTTCCTCCAGCACTATCATCACGGGGGTCCCTGAGTAACACCCTTAAGTGAGTGATTATTTGTCATTGTGAACGCACCACAGCACAGCACACGGTGCACCAACCAAACGTGACCTCTGCATTCAACCCATCAGTGCAGCAGGAGTGGGCAGCCTACATGGGCAGCGTCCGGTGGAGCAGTGCTTGGGGACGGTACCTTGCTCATGAGTACCTTTACTGGCCCTGGATTCGAACCTGTGACCTTCTGATCACGGGGCGAGCACCCTACCGTTACGCCACCAACTGCCCCAAGTTCTGCCCCTTAACCCCAAGTTCAGCTGCAGGGAGACGGTAACTGAAATTAGGGAGTAGAAGTTGCTCTGCTTGTTAAATGCGAACGGTGGGCGTTGAACACCTTGAACAGAATCAAGGTTTCACCGTCATAACGCGCGTGTGAGTGTGTTTAGTTCTGTTAGATCTGTGTGTATTTGTGGTTGGGAACAATGTACCTTGTTCCGTTAACATGTGCTAAAGTTTAACATCAGCACTGTAAATACCAGAGGCATTCAATCACACACACACACACACACGCACACAGCGTAAGAGAGGGCAAGAGGGAGAGTATGATGCTGTGTGGGGTTACAGTACAGTCATTCTTACACACACACACACACTCAGTATTGTGCTGACAAGCACTAAATGATACACTGCCGTCCCATCTTTATGCTGAAGACTGCAGACTTCTGCCAAATGCCCCTTTTTACGGCCTCTATGGATTTTTCCGCTGTAACTCCGTATTATGTAATTGAATATACTGTAATGCAATTAATGAAATATGAGGAACGGGGAGCGAGGGGTAAAGTGCTGAAGTCTGAGAGATTAGCATATTCATCTCGAAAACGCTGCAGTCGGCTCTAGCATACTGTACGTCTGCGCGCGGGGAGAGAAAGACGGAGGGGAGAGGGAGAGATCAGGAGGAGAACATAAAGGGTAGAAAGAGGGTAGAAAGAGAGAAAGAAGGAAAGAAAGAACACTCTTTAGCTGTTAGAGAAAGAAAAAGTGAAGAAGAAAGAGAGCAAAGCCAGAGAGAAAGGAAGAAAGAACGAAAGAAAGAAAGAAAAACTGAGGAAGAAACGAGGAACGAGAGCAAAAGAGAGAGAGAGAGATAAGACGCTGGTAAATGAGAAGAATATAAAGGCAAGGAGGGTAGAAAGAGAGAAAGAAGGAAGAATGAGAGAGAGTGCACGAAAAGAAAAGGAATAGAGCAAGGCAGAGAAGAAAGAAACTGAGGAAAAAGAGAACTAGAGATAAGAAAGAAAGAAAGAAAGAACGCTCTTTAGCTGTTAGTGAAAGAAAGAAAGAAAAAAGAAAGAAAGAAAGAAAGAAAGAAAAAAGAAGGAAAGAAAAAGAAAGAAAGAACACTAGCTGTTAGTGAAAGAAAGTGAGGCAGAAATAGAGGAAGGACAGAAAGAAAGAAAGAAAGAAAGAAAGAAAGAACACTAGCTGTTAGTGAAAGAAAGTGAGGCAGAAATAGAGGAAGGACAGAAAGAAAGAAAGAAAGAAAGAAAGACAGAAAGACAGAAAGAAAAAGAAAGAACACTAGCTATTAGTGAAAGAAAGTGAGAAAGAAATAGAGGAAGGACAGAAAGAAAGAAAGAAAGAAAGAAAATGAAAAAGAAAGAAACTGAGGAAGAAATTAAAAAAAGAAAGAAAGGTGGGGAGAGGGGGAGCGAGAGCGTGAGAGAGAGAGAGATGAGGAGGAGGTGGAAAACGAGAAGAATAGAAGGGCAAAGAGGGTAGAAAGAGCGAAGGAAGGAAGAATGAGAGAGAAAGTGCATGAAAAGAAAAGGAATAGAAAGAAGGAGAAGAAAGTGTGTGTGTGTGTGTGTGAGTAGAGGGGTGAGAGGGAGTTCAGTGTGTGTGTGTGTGTGTGTGTGTAACTGTGTGCGGAGCTCTGCATTACTGATGACATCATGCCGTGTTCCAGCAGCCTGTACCAGGCGAGTCCTGCACCGCTGCTCGTACTCATCGCTGATCAGAGCCCAGACACAACAGTGCACCACAAACAAGCGCGACCTCTGCCTCTGACCCATCCGTGAAGGAGCAGAGGGCAGCTAGCATGGGCAGCACCCGGGGAGCAGCTGCTTGGGGACGGTAGCTTGCTCATGAGTACCTCAGTGGTACCGGTTTACCGGTCCGGAATTCGAACCTTCCGATTATGGAATCAAGTTAATCTGATCTGGTGTCAATAAACTATTTTGGGTTCAAAATGAATTCATCCGTATTTTCTGTCACTGTTTTCCAGGTCCAAAACTGGACATTCTTGTCCTAAAGGGAAATGGCTTCCATTTCTCTTAATCCTGAAACCCGCAAAGTAATCCGGCATCACATAACGGAGCCAAACTGCGGCCCTCCGTCTCATTCCTGGCCGTCCAAAGCCCAGCCTTGGCCACACCACTCTGGCAGATACCGGCCACTGCATAACTCTGGTGAAGCGGAGTGGGGTACACACACACACACACACACACACACTTACTCACTCACACACACTCACACACCAGGCTTCGACCCCCACCCCGCTCCCGCCCCCATGTGAGAGAATTCAGAGCAAACTGCAAACAATTACCCCAGGAATGAAATGAGATGCTGAATTTAGGAGGGTTTTGACCAGAGGAATGCTGAGCGACATCCATCTCCTCTTGCGTACGCACATCAAAACGTCTCGGCAGAGCGAGGCGTACGTGCGGCTCGTAACTGCAGCAGAGCATGTTGGGTCACGCGTCTCACTTACCCAACGTGCTCTTTTGTAACGTCCAGCACAGAACATGGTTGAGGAGGGTCACGACACACCTGTTTCACAATATGGAATTAAACAATGGAATTTAAATACAGAAGAGGAAACGTCAACGCTGCTGTTCCCTTTTCTTCTTCTGGGAACTGAAGTCTAACTGGCAAAACAAAGGCCGTCTGTCTGCTGGTCTATCTGTCTGTCTTTCTGTCTGTCTGTCCTTACGTGGGTCAGTTTGTTGGTCATTAAGTTGGTAGCGTAACCGTTGGGGAGTTGGCTCCGTGACCGGCAGGTCATCGGTTCAAGTCCTGGAACGGTAAAGGTACCAGTGAGGTACCGGTCATGAGCAAGATACCGTCCCCAAGCACTGCACCCTGGGCGCTGCCAAAAAGCTGCCCGAAGCTCCTTCACAGAGATGGGATGTGGTGTGTTCACAATGACAAATAATCCTCTGAGTACACTTTAGTTCTTAATACAGTTCCTCCCTCACTCTGTTCCCTCAGTGTCCAGTGAAGGTCAGTTCCCTGTGGCAGACACACTGTCAGCAGTACTCACACCTTTTGCATGACATCTCACAGTATGTGTGTGTGTGAGTGAGATACCTGACTATCGTCCTGATCCCCCATGCCGTTTGGAGCCCCGTCCGAGCCCTTGGTCACTTTCTCCCCAAGCAGGAAGCCCAGACGCGTCATCAGAGTGTTCGCTGCCTCGTCCACCGATGGAGGGGGACCCAGCTCCTGACTGTCCTCTCCTGCAGACGAAGAGAGAGAGAAACATTTAATTTGAGTTAAACCACGTACATGTTCACGGTACGTGTACTGTGTGAAAGTCTCCACACACTGTACACAGCTGGCTTCAGCCAGGACACTTACTGCAGCCCCTGCCCCCCTCACACCTGTATTACACAGACTTATCACGCGTACTGTAAATGTTGCAGTGACCTATACTGTCACTGGGCGACAAGGCATCAAATAAAGGGCAGAGTAAAGCGAAACCTCTTACAGTATAAATAAAATGATCTTAAATCTTTATCATTATTATTACAACTCATATTAACTAGTAATAAAAATTGTAGAAATTTCTTACTAGGAAAATTAGACAATACGTAAAGTGATTTATTGCAACAGTTGCTCACACCATGAGCAGATGACCCTCGACATGAGCTACGTTTTTAACTAAGAAATCCTCAAATGCAAATCATCCCCCTGTGATCTGTTCAACGATCAGCATAATGTATATGTTTAAAGACCAGTTTCAGGATTTAATTAGAAGATTGACTTGGGCTCCTTAAACAAAAGTAAGGAGCCGTTTGTTGAGATCATTGTTGTGTTTCTGAGGTTCAGACAGCTCGGTCCCGGCGGCCTCCAAAAAGTGCTTTCTCACGCTTCGGGTCGATACTGCACTGTCACGACGGTTCAATCAGTTCGAGCAACCTCAAGAAACTCGCTCAAAGTCTGACGTCAGACGGCATGCCGCGAGACAGCGCCGGGAAAGATTTTAGGCCGAGAATTCGATATATTGCTCTCCCCCATAGACTCCCGTTAAGCCTCATGTAAGATTAAATTGGAATTCTCAGCAGGGGATCGACAGCAACCGTGGACTTCGGTCTGCAAGTACGGCAGGCTTATAGCCTTCATCCAGGACTCCTACCTCACAGCTACCTGTCTCTCACACACACTTCAAAACATTTTTACACCACCTTCCCACAATCCTGCAGGGCTGTCTTGGCATGGGGGCAGATTTTTTGGAGAGCTCACGCTGGTCCTGAAGCTGTTTGAAACTAACACACAAACACACACAGCCCTGCCTTACTACCTTTGTGAGGTAGTTGAGGTTGTTGACTCTACAGCTACACCTAATCCTAACTCAACCTTAATCTTGTTTTCCCTATCCTTTAGGGGACAGCCAGGTCCTCACATGCATGTACGCACAATCACACACACACACACACACAAACCGAGGAGGCAGACTAAGCATGAAGCAGACTTCAAGAGCGCGATCTAACTGTGCCGAGCCGATAACCTACAGCGAGAAGAGCTTTCAAAGGATTAGCTTCCTTTTAAACCAGTGTGTTCCTCTCTCACATTGTTCTATCTCCCTCTCAGTTTCACACTCTCTCTTTCTCTCTCTTGTCTGAACTAGGGCTCAAATAAAACAGAAGAAATGCAAGAGCATATACAGCTTCTCAACAATAAGATCAGAAGGAAAGGCGGAGGGCAGTGCGGAGAGAGGAGAGGAGAGGTGAGGTGAGGAGAAGACGTGAAGAGGGAAGAGGAGATAAGAGAGGGGGGATGAGAAGAGAGGTGAGGTGAGGACAGCTGTTTTGTCTCTTAGGTGAAAGCGCAGCAACATTCGGCAGCTACGCACAAACCCTGCCGAGCTCCACGGAAAAAATACTTAACAGAAGCAAACCCACATCAGACTAAGTACAGAGTATATGTGTGCAGACGGAAAGCTCAGAGTACGGTATGTTGGTCAAAGTACTGTATATAAGGGTTAGGGCATGTTTTGAAAAATAAAAACAGGAATATATTTTTTA
>JAVGVS010001291.1:18758-25412 GCA_032718565.1 Distichodus sexfasciatus
GTAGTTTTCCCCCCAGAGGAGGGGCTCGGCACTAACCTATTTATTAGCGTTTCCAAAATGTGACAAAATACACAGCCCCCTCCTCATCTCCCGGGACCCTGCTGCTGCTGCTGCTGCTCTGTTTATGTTTCCACAGGGAGACAGCCGCGGGGGGGGGGTTTCAACCTCACAATCGCCTGTCTGATGCCAAAGGGTTGCCAGGCCTGTAGCGTGAAAAAAAGTCTGACCAATAAGTCGATGTGCCAATGTGAGCTAACCGCAGTTACATTTTACATCACAGCAAGGTCAGTTTCCTAATTTGACCTGGAGCAACTTGAGGCTGAGGCTCTCCCTTTAGGGCCCAACACAGTTTTTTAACACGTACCTAGGATTGGCACAGATAAATCGATATGTTGGGTTTCCCAACGACTGATAAACGTTAAATAAAAAGTAATCGAAGTGGTGGAAGATTTTTTGACCATGTTTTGAGTGTTGTCATGGCGTAGTTTCGTCCACTTTAACAGTCCAACATCATCAAAGCGGCCAACGACCGTCGTGAACGGTTTAAAAGCTCCGCTGCTCTGCGCTGGGGTTTTTCAGACTGATCCGTCGACGCTAGCAAACCGCACCAGCAGCTAAAAGTGCTTATGCAGCAGAGAATATGAAACCCGGCGCAGGAGAAGGAGCTCGGCACTGCCTTTTAACGCTAGCGCTGTTCCCAGAGCCTCGCGTAGTGTTTAATCGAATCATTTAATCGGCATTCCCCTGCACTGACACAACGTTTCCAGAGAAAGGCCTACAACCAGCACTTCTGTCTGCAGGGATTCTGTACTGGAGGAAAAAAATAATCCAGCAGGTCAGGTTTAGTTGGTCATCACCTTAAACTGATTCGCAAAGACAATTCCTGGAGTAATTTTTGCAGTGTGCTCAAAAATAAAGCTCAATTAATGCTAGGCTCAAAGACTGGGATTTTGAAGATCAATACTTGATGTCAAAAACTGGAAAAATAAAAAAAATACATTAATCAATGTTCATTCTTTCCATAAACACAGCACATGAACAGAGTTATTTTTGCTTAGTCATGCCAGCTGGTTTTTCGGAAAACTTTCTGGAGACCTAAAATTATCATCATTGTGTAAAAATTTAAGTGTCGTCATTACCAATATATTGAGACATAATGATGATTAATAATATATTTTTATGAACAACACTTTTAAACAAAAACACAAACATGAAGATATAGTGAATGTGTTCTAAATATATTAACATTTTTTATGTTAGAGATAAATGTATAAAAGCACAAACCAGTCAACAACAGAGTGGACAAACTGCACAACAAAACCATCATAACATGGTTCAAGAATCCATCTTCGTTTTTCACTGTCATCACAAACACAGTTCATAAATTATCTGCAATGATCTCATATCGGCGATAATATCGGTGCATGGACTTATCGACCGAGCTCTAATAAAGCCCCACTGCGTTTTACAGACCTAAAAGTTAGTTTAAAACCACAGCAACTAAAACTGGATGGATCAAATGGATAAGAGCGTCTGCTGAATGCTGTAAATCTACACATGAAGACGTTTTAGACCCGTGCTGATCTCTCCCACACCATCTTGACCATCAAACCAAAAACACAGCATCAAGAACCCTCTTAAAAATCCATCTTTTGCCTTTTCAGATGCCGTCTTCATGCTGCGTAGAGGAGATTAGATCCAAACGAGGACTCATTCACACAGCAATTCCTTTCAGCCGAATTCTCCTTCCACATGCTGCTACCAAAAATAGGATGTGGGTTAGAATTTTTTTACACACAGTCACAAGCAGTGAGCACTAAACATCAGTCACGTTGGGCCAAGTCCCGAATCCCCGGAGAACACAGAGTATACAACCTACTCCACATGTACACCTAAATACAGGCCTGGAACACGTCCTGCTGAGAAGAGTTACTGGGACCTTTCCTGTCATGTTGAGCCACGAAAGAGAAGAACGAGAGGTCAGGAAGTGTCCAGGCAAAGTGGGCTTACGTTAAGAGCCAGATGTGAGCAAATGTAAACAAGGGCTGTTTTTTTTACAGAGAGTGAGAGAGAGAGAGAGTGAGCAGAAGGAAAGTATAGGTAGTAGAAGAAAGGGAGTGTCTACACAGACAAAAAGTAGAGATGAGGAAACGCCAGAAATGAAGAACAGATATAGAAGAGAGACAGAAAAAGAGAGGGAGAGAGGGAGGGATGAAGAGAACAAGAGGTTAAGGGAGTAAGGGTGCAGGAGTGTGATGTGAGTGAGGGTGGAGGAGTGTGGTGTGGGTGAAAGTGAAGGAGTGTGGTGAGGGTGGGAGGGGTGCGATGTGGGTGAGGGTGGGAGGGGTGCGATGTGGGTGAGGGTGGGAGGAGTGTGATGTGGGTGAGGGTGGAGGAGTGTGGTGAGGGTGATGGTGGAGGAGTGTGTTGAAGAGAGAGAGAAGAAGGAAGTATAGGCAGTAGAAGAAAGGGAGTGTCTACACAGACAATGTGGGTGATGTGGGTGAGGGTGGAGGAGTGTGATGTGTGTGAGGGTGGGAGGAGTGTAGTGAGGGTGATGGTGGAGAAGTGTGCCGAGGGTGAGGGTGGAGGAGTGTGATGTTGGTGATGGTGGAGGAGTGTGATGATGGTGAGGGTTAAGGTGGGAGAGGTGTGATGATGGGGAGGGTGAGGTTGGAGAAGTGTGATGAGGGCGAGGGTGTAGGAGTGTGATGTGGGCGAGGGTGGAGGAGTGTGATGTGGGTGAGGGTGAGGTTGGAGGAGTGTGATGTGAGGGTGAGGTTGGAGGAGTGTGATGAGGGTGAGGCTGGAGAAGTGTGATGTGGGCGAGGGTGGAGGAGTGTGATGTGGGCGAGGGTAGAGGAGTGTGATGAGAAACTGCTGCTGAACCAGTCGTCCTGCAACCTGTAAAATATAACCACCGCAGCCCAACAACTCACAAACCAGAGGCCACACTGGGCGGAAAAAAGAGAATAAAGCTCTTAAAAAGTGGCATGTGTGTGTGTGTGTGTGTGTGTGTCGTGTGTGTATGTACGTGTGTGTGTGTACGTGTGTGTGTGTGTGTGTGTGGGAGAGTTGCTAGTTGCTTTGTTTTTGTGTTCTATTTAAACCATGAAATACTGCAGAGTCAAGTTTACTTCAAACAGCTCTTCTAGAGGCTCTCCAAGATGTTAGTGGGCATCACAAATTACAGCTCTATCGTAACGCCTTCCTCTCAGAGAGAGAGTGTGTTTGTGTGTGTGTGTGTGAGATCTAAGAACAGCAAACAGTTTTACATTTTAGCAGCTCCACGATTTCTAATCACAATAATTTACTATTTTATCAGCTCTACCATCCACTTGCTTTCTGACTGATTCTCATTTCTAACACACGCCTGAGCGTCCAGCTGAAGTCATTACACATGAAAAGGTGTAAAAATAGCAGCATGGGAAGGAGACACGTCCACAGTAAGAGCGCTGTCTCTCCAAGTGCCATGACAAAAGGCCCCGCGGCTCACGACGGCTGCATCGAATAAACAAATATTCAGCCGCTCACCAGCTCAACCCTCCTCCATTCACGCAGCCTGTCCACACTGTACGCTGACTTATCAGAGACTTGGTCATACATCATCTGATCAATGTTATCATCCATCAGCACCATCACGATGACCCGGCCATATCATGATGATGATGCTAATATGGCGACGGTGGTAAAATGATGAATTATGATCGGACAGTGATGGTCGAAATGAGAAGACAGTATCATGACGAATGGGTAATACTCTGATGGCCAAATGATGACGGTTGCGTTGTGATGAAACGGTTAAATCACAATCTACTGCTCATATTGTGAAGCAAAATTTAGTAGAAACGGACGATATGGAAATGATCAGCCGATGCCGATATTCGATCATTTTCATGATTATATCTGCCGATCCTGATGCGGATACTGATAAACGAGTCCAGCGTGAGCGCGTAAGAGATTTCGCTGGTCAAAATTCCCCTCTGAGCAATTTGGCCCAAACTTAACGCCATAGCTCTGACATCCACCAAGTCAAGCGAGCACAAAAGTCAAATGAGTGTGTAGTGTACAAGATTTTAAGAAAAAGTCACTTCCTGCCCTATGTGGTGTACCAAGTCAAATAGGGCACGGGTGACACTCCATGTGCACTACCTAGTGCGTAGAGAGCCGTTAAGCTACAACCCTGGCTACTTCCTGAGATGCATACTACCACATAGAAAAGTATGAGAAGAGTGCCTTACCTAGCATACTATTAAGTGCTGCAGTACGCGGCTCGAGACACAGCCCACGTGCGAGCTCACATTCGCTAAGTGAGACAAACACGCAATTTACTTTGAGCCCACGTACAGGCAGAATGAGTTTTTGCTTGCGAACATTCCACCGTGTGCTCAGAATGTTGGCACAAAATAACGTTATACATTTTAAGACACACCTTGGACATGCCTGGCACGAGCGCTACATTTCCGACGTGCAATAAATTTGTCATCAAAATATCGTCTGGAAGTATCGTGGAAATCTAAGCATCGGTCTGATATCGCAATAATTGGCCAATTCCGGTACGATTACGATAGTATCGTTCATCCCTAACATTGATCAAGCGAAACTGATTAGATCTGACACATAAAATCTGCAGAAATAACATTTCCACCAAACCGCCTCTTTAAGCTCCTCCGCCCTCCGGCCTGCTTCAACCGCGTCTGAGACAAACCCCATGACCTCCTCACCTCGTTCTCCGACCTCCCCTCCATCGTCCTCCTCGTTGCCACCCTCCTCCTCCTCCTGCTCCTCCTCACCATCATCTTCCTCCTCCTCCACCTCCTGTTCCTCCTCCTCCTCCTCCTCCCCCGCCCCCTCCCACACCTCCTGTCCGTACGTCTGCACCTCCCGCTCGGCCGTGCCCCCGCCTCCTTCTCCCATGATGCCCGGCTCCGCCGTCCCTCCCCTGGGCATGGTGCAGCAGCCCTGCTGGAGCAGCGACTGGTCTGAGGCGCTCAGGCTGGAGGCGCAGGCCCTGGAACCGCAGCAGAGACGCGAAACCCATCGCCGAAGCAGAGTGGAGGCCCGGCGACCCCCTCGCCCAACGTGCCCGCCGCTGTACCCGCTCCTCTCATACGGACGAGGCCTCTTCCTCCTCTGCCAAGGCCCCCCACATCCTGCTCCTGCTCCTCCACTTCCTCCTCCCACCCTCCTCCGAGTCCGGCAGCACGCCTTCCTGACCGACGCCGCCAGATCCATCCTGAACCCGACACAACCCCCGAAGCGAATGAACTCGCCGCTCGCCTCGCTCCGTTCTTTTTCTCCTCCTCCTCCTCTTCCTCCACCTCGTCTGAGAGAGGTGGGCGGAGTAGAAGGGTTTTTTTTTTTTTTTTACAGTTGGCGCAGACTCGGACGGGAACCGCGAAGCAGCAGTCTGCAAGGCTCGGAGTTCAGAGCCCACAAATGTAAAAAGAAAAAAAAGGGAGGGAGGAAGAGTTGCTAGAAAATAAACCACAGGAGCAGAAGTTCTGAGCACGAAAAATGTATGCGGCAGAGGGGGAAAAAAAATAGGCCTGTAAATGACGGGCCGGACACACACGCAAACCGGCATGGAAAAGAGGGGGAGGAAAAGAGAGAGAGAGAAGGTTTGGACGTGAGAGTGGGGTCAGGCTTACCGGAAGAGTGCAACTTCGGGTCAGGATTTTCTGGCCGAGCAGTAAACCTTAAAACCCAGTTTGAGGGAAACGAGTTGCATGACGAAGCTCCTCAAAAAGCAGTGAGCTGCTCACAACAACACAAAAACTAACTTCAGCTAGAGTGGGTTAGAGGTGCTGAGAGAGAGAGAGAGAGAGAGAGAGGGAGAGAGGGAGAGGGAGAGGGAGAGGGGGAGAGAGAGAGAGAAGAGAGAGGGAGAGAGAGACAGCAAATGAGAAAAAAGAGAGGGAGAGATAGAACGCAGATGGTGGAGTTAGAAAAATAATGAGAGAGAAAAAAAGAGAGAGACACAAGAGAGAGCACACGAGAGAGAATGGGGACCAAAAAGAACTATAGAGTAAAAGGACAGACAGAAAGCAGAAGAGAAAAAGAGAAGAATAGATAGAAAAAAGAGAGACACAGAAAGAAAGAAAGAAAGAAAGAAAGAAAGAAAGAAAGAAAACGAGAGCGAGAGAGAGAACCCCCAGGTGTTAGAGCTTAAAGGGAGTGTGTCAGGTGAGGTCAGGGGTCAGGTTAGAACTCAGCAGGGTCAATCAGCAGGCTGAGGGTCACAACTCTCTGACCCTTCCTGTCATAAGAGAGAGGGAGAGAGGGAGAGAGGGAGGTGTGAGTGAAGGTGGAGGAGTGTGAAAAGTAAAAGCAGATCCCATTTCTCTCCCACTTTCTGAACGTGTGAGTGGACAGTGAGGAGCTTTAACTCCGTACTTCACCCAGCTCCAGCTCCAGCCGCTGGGCCTCCGGCTTGGTCACACCGAGCTGCTGCTTCCACGCCGCTATTTTGGGAACGGCAAGTCTGTTTTTTAAGAAATTATATTGAAGCTTTTGGTGCTGGAGCGCTTGAGGTTAGCGAGGAACAAGAGCTCGGCCTGCGGTGAAGTCACAGTCTCCAGTCTCCACTCACAGGGAGAGACAAAACCACGACAAGCAGCGGAGACCAAGCAGGGGAGAGAGAGAGAGAGAGAG
>JAVGVS010001292.1:0-25398 GCA_032718565.1 Distichodus sexfasciatus
CAGTCTCTGAGTCTTTTGAAAATAGAAAACAGAAAATAATGAAAAATTATTTATTATTAAAATAACATCTCAAAAATGACTCGTTAAAACACAATTCTGTAATTTAGTGACGGTCCGATATCTGAGTTGTTATCGGACTGATATCTGATCCACGTATCAGATCGGTGCCATCTCTAGTCTATTGTATATGTAAACACTTTTTGGTATTTAACAAGGGTGCGTTTCCCAAAAGGAACATAGTTTATTTATTTATTTATTTATAATTTCTGGAACAGTCTCTCTGGAGAAGCTTGGGGTTGGCTGCCTCACATTAATATCAGTCTCAGTGTCTGGGCCGCTGCTTTAAACACAATATCTATTTTAATTTCACTGTCATCATGCCGGCGTAAACTCTCCGCCCCGCTGCGTGAAGCTTTGCCACAGTAAGGCCGTGCCCCCGTGTTTGTCTTGTTATTCTCGGGCGCCGTGGCAGTTGTGGTCAGGAGAAAGTAGAAATAAAAATCCCACCACAACATGTCATTCAGTGCAGTTATTCTATTCTGGGACGCCGGAGCTGAGACGCTGTCGTGCTTATACAGGAGACTCGTGTTTATTGAATTGCTCGGCTGCTTTCTGCTTAAAGCTGTTTGTGGGGAGAGGAAATCTATGGCCATTGTCTTGTGTTTTATGTGGAGATCTGCTCCGTGTCTGCGTGCTTATAGATCCAGGAAGAACCTGAACTCTACGCCGTACTGAGGGTTACAGTCTTGATATTTTTGAAACGATCTCTTGAAATGTTTTGTCACTGTGGAGTTGAAGGGAGGAGAGATAATTTGGTCACATTTGGTTGTGGTGCACTGTATGCTGTGCTGTGGTGTGTTCACAATGACAGATAATCTCTCACTTTCACTTTCATATCTTAATTTCATATCTTAATCGCCCAGGAAGAGACCGTTTGATGAATGTACAGTATATATAACACACGCATTTCACTGTCCAATGATGCAGTTTGCTCTCTATACATCTTTCTATACGTACAAACATGCGTATTTAATTTCACGCATTTTTCTCTGAGGGTTTTTCTATTTTACCTTTTCTACTTGGGGTTCCCTTTGTGAAAACACACCGTTATTAGTTTCTTGCAGATATTTCAACATCCTAGTGTGAAATGATTTGAGTTTAAAACGCCTGCCAGTCCTCATAGGTCGTCATCGTCATCCCACGGGTAAAAATCACTACGCTTGAGACTGTCACATATTTATATAAATATATATTTTTGCGGTGCATCCTGCTGGCAATCTTTGAAAAATGTCTTCTTTGAAAGTCGTGACTCTGGGTGGTTTGGGCTTCCCCTTCTGACAGACAGCTTTTCTATCATGAATTTCTTACTCCTGCTTCTGCAATATGTGGGCCTCCAACCTTATTTACTGCTGTTGAAAATCACTGGGCCTCATTCCCGAGCTGATCTTAAAAAGAAATGTGGTCTTAAAACCTACGTCCTTTTTTTTCATGAAGATCCTGATATTCAACAGTGTTTTATTATTTGAGATTTGTTCTTAGCTAAGAATGCTGGAAAGAACACTCTTGAGCCAATTTTATTTGGCATTGTGAACACAGCACAGCAATGCAGCAATCCCTACTAAAATGTAGAGATGGGCCGATACCACTTTTTTAATGTCCGATACGATACCGATATTGTAAATTTGGATATCTGCTGATACCGATACAAATCCGATACGGTCAGTCTTTTTTTAAACATAAAATAATGCTTTAATGTCTGAATACGTGACTGAGATTATTGTTCTGTTACGGAAATGCTTGATTTAAATACTGTTTTCCTATTAAAACAATGTAATAATTGCACACACACATGTATATGCTAAATTATTTGTTCTCAAAAATTGTTTGTTTAGACATATGAATATTTCTTCTCTTATTGATTACACTATAACATTATAAAATTGAATAAAATTTGATCAGTTGAAGATGAAATACTGAAGTTTGTCATTTTGAACCAATTTGGCCTATAAAATGAGCAGCTTTTGCAGAGAACTACATTTCCCACGATCCTCTGGGCGCACCCCAGAGCCGCGTCACTATGAAGCGCTGGGCGCGCGATCCATAATAAACGATGGAAAATCTAAATAAACGGCAGAACTGTGAGTAGAACGCTGGTTATTGTGATTATTTATCAACTAAAATATGGTTTGTGTCTGTAATAAAGGGGACGTTTTGACCGAACTGGAGCGTTTTAGCGAGTAACGGCGCTCATGCGCGCGGTCATTAACACAGCGCGCGTTTACATCGCGAAAAATGTCATTTATGTGTTTTTATGTATTTACTTGTGTTTTAGTGCAGGAACATCTCACAAATACTTTCACATGCAGAGGGATCAGGTCTTGACTTGATCGCGCCACTGAAAACGTTGTGTCACTATTAAGCGTCCGTGTGAAATACAAGCGGAGCTGCTCTAGCGAGTAAAATGAATTAAACCAAGCTTTAATTTTCAAAAAATTGCCTCGACCCTTTTTTGTAATAGAATTATTCAAGTTATTGGAACAGTCGTTTCAGCTCTACTTTACCGCAGTGCCACTTCCCATGCATTACGAATTAAGCGTTCACACATTTACAGATCGGCTCCATAGAACGGCCCAATGCCACCGTTACCCGATCCAGCTGTCATTGGACCGATATCGATCCACATATCGGATCGGTTACATCTCTACTAAAATGCTCGGATATCATCGTCTGATCGTCATGTTAAACAGTCAGTAAGCTAAACGCTGCCCACTCCGACTCGCATACCGGAACGGCTGGTCGATTCAAAGAGACTTCCTAAAAAGAATGGTTAAGCCGATGCCGAGTTTTTAAGAAGCGTATAATAATGCAGTGTTGTGATTTCAGACCCGGGCTTGGAGATGACTGGAAGGGAACATCATGCTGAGATGAAAGCATGTTGGATAATGATATACAGTACACTTCTTTCCTCTCTTATGAGCCCTGCGTTTGGATTTTTATTCAGCGAATTGCAGCTATCAGTGTGTCCCACCGTATCTGTGTGTGTGTGTGTGTGTTTGGAGCAAAGCCCGCTATTGTGGGACTAATCATCACTAGGTCAGTAAGTGCAGATGAAAAACGAGTCTTTTGTGCTTGTTTCCTTCGTTTCCAGTGTGCTCCTCAGGAAAGGAATCTTATTTACTGTTGTGAGAGAGTGGGACGCAGCGGCGGCGCGGACCAGCGAGGCCCATTTCGCGTGTTATTCCCACAACCTAGCATTTTGCCGTGTAATTTACTTTGGCAGGCAATTATGAAAATATGTATGTGGGTAATTTTGTTATCTGTAATGTAATATCATAATTATATAATAGGCAGCCAAATTAATGAAAGGCTACTAGACCCCCCTTTTTATCCCAAATGGTTTCCTCTCCCGCTCGCCACATGTGTTTAGCTAACCTCTAAATAGACCCCGCTAATGAAATGCTTTTGTTTCCCATCAGCCCACGCTGGCACTGCCACTTTGGATGATGCTTTGGAACGAGTCTGGTGAAGGTTTGGGGAAAGCGGCTCATCATCGAGGAGCTTGTTATGCAAATGTTCTGGTTTGCGTTGCAAGCCTATATGAATTGAAAATGAATGAAAAGTGACGTTCAGAAAGTCTAACTGACGGAATCTTGTGCATCTGCACCAACATAGAGTGTTTTTAAGGGCCTGTGTCCCCCAAACGCGTCAAAACCTCATCTCCAGAATGCTTTCTCTGCACTTCTCTCAGCGCTTGTTGTTGCTAAGATACAAAAAAAGTCACCGGGCACTTCCACGTTCGTTCCTGTTTCATGTAAACATTGTAACGTGTTGAGATTGGTAGTTTAGCCGACATAAAAGAGTGGAGAGAAATCGCATCTTGGCATTAGCGGCAGCGTTTGAACTAGTTAGCTTCTCCAGCTGCTCCAGATACGCCGCCATTGTTGTTAGTGAGTTCTTGACGCGATGTATGCTCCGCCCCTTGCTCGATTTTGATTGGCTAGCAAGAGAGAAGTGACATTGATGAGCCCAGGGCTGTTCTAAAAGGTGAACGGATTTCTACTTGAAGCGCTCTGAGTGCTGCGGTAAAAAAACATCTCCCTGGGGTTTTTTTGCTGCTGAAGGTGCTTAGCGCTCTGAACGCTGCGTTTGGTGGACACCAGTGGTGGAGGAAGTACTGAAGTTCAGTACTTAAGTAAAGTATTTTTAAGTATTTTTTTAAGTAAAAGTACTCACGCAGTGGGTTGTGTCAACGTCTGGGCTGTGCCATTTTGTAAAAGAATGTAGATATACTGACTTATGCCTCTACCGAGGTCATTGCTCGTGTCTGTGTATTGGAAAGTTCTGTGTGCTTATTGTGCGTGCACTCTGCAATACTGTGAATGTCTCGTCTTGTTGAGGTCAAGCCACTCTACCTGCTCGTGCTGCTACTAGACGCGCGCTCTGCCATCATTGGAGCTAATGAAGCCACCAGATTGGTTGGCAATGGCAAACAACACCAGAAGGCAATCAGTAGGCTAACTATTTTTTCATGCAAGATTTTGAGGAAATTGTGTTCATAAAGTGTAACGATTAACGGCATAAATTGTAGAAATGTAGTGGAGTAGAAAGTACAGATAATTGCCGCAAAATGTAATGGAGTAAAATAAAAAGTATGCATTATTATTTTTACTTAAGTAAAGTACAGATACGTAAAAATTTACTTAAGTACTGTAACGAAGTACAAATACTTTGTTACATTCCACCACTGATTGACACAGGCCCTTAGTGTGACCTGACCTGGAAAAATGAGTCACAGTGACCCAAAATTCAAAATTGAGGTTTTGAAATGGAATCTTTTTCCAACTGAAACAGTGAAAAAATCACTTTTTAAGTTTTTTGTTGATATTTTTAATAATGCTTAGCATCCAAAGGTTTACACCAAGTATTTTACAACTAAATCTTTACTAAAGTCATTTAGATACTTGCTATTAAACCAGACTGAAGCTCGAGGCCATGTTTACACATAGCTGGGTATTAACAGAAACGACAATTTCCCCCTCTCTGTTTTAAAAAAATACTTGTTTACACAAAATCTTTTTCCAAAAAGTATTCATTTACACAAATCCGCATAACCTATAGGCCGCAGTTTTGCAGGCTGAGCTCTCATAAGGTTAAAAATATAAGAGAAATCAGGTGAGTAGCTCATCTTACGTAATCGTTTGGCACGACGGGCGGGATGCAGTGTTAAAAACAGATCTGATATGCATGGTGTGTGTGTGTGTGTGTGTGTGTGGTGTGGTGTCTGCGCAGACGGCTGGAGGGCATCGTGTTCGACTGCGGCTGCGAGATTCGCTGGATCCAGCTGTGGCAGCAGAGAGGCGAGGCCGGACTTCACACACAGCAGCTCTTCTGCAAGAACGGCGCCTACAAGATGCGTCTGCGGGCCATGAGCATCGCGCACTGCGGTAAAACCCACAATACACACACACACAAACACACAGGGGTGGGAATCAAACGAGTCAAGCGCTGATAGATAACCACTCTCTTTCTTCACTCTCCTCCAGACCTGCCGGACATCAGCGTGACCCACAGTAACCTGACGGTGCTGGAGGGAGAAAACATCGTTCTCAGCTGTAACGGTTCGGGTTCTCCGCTGCCTGATGTGGACTGGACTGTAAATGGGCTTCACTCCATTAACACACACCAGGTAAACACCCATTTTAGTGATTATTTGTCACTGTGAATCACGGCACAGCACACGGTGCACCACAAGCAAATGTGAGCTCTGCATTTGATTCATCCGTGAAGGAGCAGTGGACAGCTTTTTTGGCAGTGGTACCTTTACCGGTCTTGGATTTGAACCAGCGACCATCTGATCATGGGGCGAACTCCCTAACGGTTGCACTACCAACTGCCCTGCATTTTAAAATGCTTTTGGTAACAGTGACAACAGCCGAATTAGAACTGTCGCTTCTTGGCAGTTGGTAGTGTAACAGTTAGGGATTTCACTCTGTGATCAGACGGTCGCTGGGTCAAATCCCAGACCGGTAAAGGTACCATTGAGATACTCATGAGCAAGGTACCATCAACAAGCACTGTTCCTCAGGTGCTGGCCGTGACAGCTGACCACTGCTCCGTCACGGATGGTTCAAGTGCAGAGGTCACATGTGGTTGTGGTGCACTGTGTGCTGTGCTGTGTTCACAATAACAAATATTCACTCCCTCACTCACTCACAGACGTGATTTATCTTCTCTGATTACTGTCGTTTCATTAATGTGATGTTAGTGCTGCTGCTGATTTCTCTTATCTACTCCCCAACACTGACCAGTAGTTAATGTGGATGCTGTCTGTCTCTCTCCGTCTAGTCCAACGTCTACTGGCCCAACATTCACTCCATCAACCTGACTCTGGTCAACATGAGTCGAGACGACAACGGCTTCGTGCTGTCCTGCATCTCGGCCAACGTGGTGGGGATGACCAACCTGTCGCTCCAGCTCAACATCATGTGTGAGTCTCTCTCTCTCTCTCTCTCTCTCTCGACTTATACCACTAACAATTCATTTATTAAAACACTCATTCACACTTAGAGCCTGCGTCCACCAAACACGTTTTTTGCGCTGGCAGCGGCTAATTTTTGTAATACGAATCCTATGATTTGTGTGGCAGTGGAGACGTTTTTACCGCAGCGCTCAGTGCTTCAATCTGTTCAACTGTTAGAACAGCACTGCGCTCGTCAATGTCACTTCTCTCTTACTAGCCAATCAAAATCGAGGAAGGGGCGGGACATATAAATGTACTCTCCCAGCCGTACCACGCACCCAACCTCTACGTCTCAAAGGCATGCGAGTATCTAGTTCAAACGCTGCCGCTAATGCTAATGCGTATATAGTTCAAACGCTAATGCGTTCTCTACATTGTAAAGATGATCTTGTCGGCTAAACTACCGATCTCAAAGGAACACGTTACAATGTTTACATGAAACAGGTCCGAACGCGGAAGTGGCCGATGTCGCTTTTTGTAAATTTAGCAACAACAAGCGCCGAGAAAGTGCTCTGGAAGTGAGGTTATGACCGCTCTCAGCGCCAAAAAACGCATTTGTTGAACACAGGCCCTAAAGTGATAAACCTTATTTCATTCTGGACATCATTTTGTAAATGTTGTACCTGAGTACGAACATTTTGGAGGACGAACAATTTTTCCGGTCAAAGTTGAGCTTGGAGCACAAACAAAATTTTGGACGACAAACCGAGCGCCTCATTGTCTTTTAAACAGGAAACTGCAAAATTTTACCAAGCACAATATTTCAAACCAAGACAAACAATTCATCACTCAAACAGTATTTTCGATCATCAGTTAGACTTGTACGACAAGAAACATCAGTTCATTGGCATCTCTATCTGGCCGTCACAAAACTGAGTTGTCATTTCACAGTTTTGTCAACTCTGAAAGGCAAAAGGGACAGAGTTTACACATTTGAGAGTAACTTACTTGAAAAGCCGCCGTTTAAAAGTAACCCTGCTCTCTCCTGGTGCTGTTATTACCGTGTGCAAGTACATTTTACTGCAGCCCATGCCGTCGATTAATTTGGGCTGACGCTTTCATTCCCTGTTGCTTTTTCTCCTTCACATCGGCTCACCAGTGAAGACGACTTTGAAGCTTTTTGGTGCCCTGTGAGATTACGGCTCGTGAACCGGGGCTACTTGTTGTGACAGACGGCTGCATAATTACATGCATTAAGGGGCAAGTGAGTCATTTCTTCACCCCGAACGAAAGCTCGATCGAAGTCTTTTCCGTGGCAGTAACAATGCCATGATTTCCGCCACGACGTGATGATAATCCTTTGGAGCGTCGATCGACTGTATTCCCAAAAAAACTCCTGCAGGGGAATTGTGAGGTTGTTAATGGCGACGCACTTATAATACCCGACTTATCACTTCGCCATACGGCTGGGCAATTACTCGAAAAATGAATCAAAACCTCAAATCGATGAAATTTGCCCATGACGGTTATTATGATTATTTAAAATTCTCAGAATATTTTCTCCGGTGTGTGTTGATGTCGTGTCCTTTTTATAAAACGTGCTAGAGTGTGACGCCGTAAACATCAGTCCATCTGATTAAACTCGACATGTTTATCAGTGTAACTACAGAACTGCTTTATTGAACCGTCCTGAACTCGGCTTGTTAAAGGTAAGAGCAGGAAGGCAGCAGGTTATTGGCCATCTCTTGGATTGAGGCGGAGTGTGTGAGCTCTTGGCGTGAGTGTGTGTGTGTGTGTGTGTTTTAGTGGTCCCGATGAGAGTGTTTTATAACTGTCAGTGGTGCTGCCCAGTGCTGCTGATTTGTGGGAGTTTGAGTGATGAGGGCTGATGATGGATTTGTTCCTCACACTGCTCTGTCTAAACACACCACACATACATGCTGGAGTCAGCATCACACACACACTAGTGACTTCGCAACGTCATACACATCACAGACGACCTCAACTCATGATGCTTACACAGCCATGCAGGAACAGTGGAAAAAGAGAAGAAAGATAGACAGGAAGCGGAAGGAAAAAAGGATGGAAGCAGAAGAAATAGGAATAGAGAGAGGTTTCGAAATGAACGCCCTCTGAACGCCATACGTGTTTTTGCTGCGTTTTGTAGCTGCGTTCGATTGGCGTTTCACTGGCGTTCGCAATAGCCTTGTTTTCCTCGCATTCGTCGGGATTTTGACGTCAAGAAAACGTTGCATGCGGCGTTTATTTGACGCCACCCGAACGCACAGCCGGCCGAACGCCGGTGCTGAACGCCCGTGTGGACGCTTAAATTTGCTCCAATGAGCAGAAAAACGGTCGGCGTTCAGTCGGCGCTCACCTGGCGCCACGAACGGCGGAAAAACGCCTGGTTCAGACGTCCATGTGAACGAGGCCTTAGAGACAAAAGAAAAAGAAAAGGTGGATGGAAGCCTGCAAGATATGGAATAAGGCAAGCTCTACTATTTGTAATTACACTCAAAAGCGCCGTCTTTCTTTTCACCTTCCAAACCTTCCGAGGGTTTCTGATCGCACTTACGGAAAGCGCTTCAGGGTGTTTTCTTGTTAATTGGCTTATCAGTTCATTTACCACCTTGCTCTGCTCTAAATTTGTCATCGTTCTGAGACTTCTTGGAGGGTGGTGGTGAGCTTTTTCCTCATCTGTCGCATCATAGATACAAGGGAGGTCTTGCACTCAGTGTCTAGGCAGTTAATTTATGGTTCCAAATTCATCATTTTGGTGACAATGTACTGCAACACACTATGCAGCTGTTTTTCACAGTGTGACAAAAGTGTTTGCTTCGTTGTAGTGCCTTGTGTAATTAAATTTATAGTATAATTAAAGGTACGGATGTTCTTTTCTTTACCTACAGTATATTCTACATACTGCTCCAAGCGGAAATACTGGCTGGTCGATGAAAACAGTAAAAATTAGTGATGGGTCAACTCTGACAAACTGATTAACATTAAAAACTCAGACTGTACTTTGGAGAGCAGTACTTCACAGCTTTTATGGACTAAAGACCAGACGTACGTGAATTGAGGCGACGCAGTGCAAATTACTACCTGAAGAGGCTACAATGTTCTCTCTCAATCAACGTGAAATTAGTATCTCATTTACTAAGGCTCCAGCTAATCACACAGCTGCTGGGGAAACCCACTGTTCCTGCAACGGCTACTGTAATTTAGGAGTATAAAAATCACTCATCAGTACACAACACGGAACATGCATTGAGGAAATCTTCTGCTTCTCCTCTCTCCCGACAGTTCCCCCAGTGATCCTGAAGCTGGAGGAGCCTGAACGCAGACATCATACCTGCATCGAGTTCACTGTCCGTGGTTTTCCTCATCCCACGCTGCGCTGGTTCCACAAAGGCCAGGAGGTCCAGAGGCCCTACATTCACACCGACATGGAGCAGTACCAGGACTACATGGAGGGCTGTCTGACCTTCGAGAATCCCACGCACTACGACAACGGGAACTACACACTGGTGGCGACCAACTCGCTCGGCTCGGTCTCCAAAACCGTCTTCGGACATTTCCTGGAGGCGCCGCCGTTTCTGGATGACGAAGAAGGTGGGAGCGTTAAGTAAATTTGTAATAAATCAATTGCTTGTTGATATGTTGTAGGTCTACAGAGTGTAGGACAGTGTTGGTCAGGGACTTGTTTTTTTGCCCTGCTGAAGTAAGTGCAGATTCTAAATGATAATATTATTGAGAATTGAGAATTTTCTGCAATCTGTTGAAGTTGTATGTGCTGCTGTAAAAGTATTATCCTCTCCAGTTATTAACAGAGGTGTAACTCTACATTGATTCATTGATTCAACGATCCATAACATTGATCCAGTATGAAACCATCAATCAGGGAAAGCAATCATGGAGACATCAGCTGGTTTCACCACAGCTGTAATAAATTAGCATATATTATTATCTCATATCAATCGCTGGCTCTTGAATTGAATAAAACATCGAGTCGTAGCAGACGTTCTGAATCGTTGTATGTTGAATTGTTATTGTATTGTGATAAAATTTGTGATTTACACACCTAGTAAGTACGACTTGTAGCATCCACATGCATCTTTATGGCCTTTATTTACCATGTTGTTTATCTTTTCTATCTGTGCAAACAGGAATTCTGGATTTTGGTGAGTGTTTCTTGGAAACTATTCTAATATAAATTCACTGAACACTTTTAGACTGACATCATGACATCACACGAATGGTCCAAAAAACACAAATTAATCTGTACTGATGTTTTCTTAGAATGTGTGAAATGTGTTTAAAAAGAGATGAATATGTTTCCAGTGCTGAGCATTTACATTGAAAATTTTGCAAGGTTGTCTTTTGCCGACGTCTTTATGGCGTAGCTTTATGTTGAGTTTTATTTAATGTTGTTTAGGTTACGTTATAAACGCGTGCTCTCCAGTGATTAATGGGGATTATTACCCGTGTGAACCAAACGTGAAAGCAGAACATCTCTATCTTCAGTTCGTAGAGCGCAGTGAAAATTCTCAATGGGGAACTAATGTGGAAAACAGCAAATGGGAACGTTCTCCCCCTCTTCTGGCTCCATTCACTTTTAGAGTTCCTCTTTGAGCACATGGTGAAATTGTAGTAGTTGGAACTTCCAAGTCACAATAAAGCAAGTCAAGAACATCTTGAACTCTTATGTATAATGGAGGAGCAATCAATTTTGGCTAAAGGAAGCTAGTCTCAAACTTCTTTTCCACTGCACTGGTGCGATTCCCAATTCGGAACCTGTTCCCTCTTTTTCCGCACAAAAAAGGTCATGAGACGTCATGAGAGGAGGGTGGAGTAACGGAAGCAACTTTAATAATGGCAGACAGCAAATGGGGATGTAACGTTATTTGTTTTTTCACAAAATGAATTACTTAAATGGGAGGTGGTACCAAAACGGCAAAGGCACCAGGACAGTGGAAAAGGGGGAAATGGGAACTAGTACTTGATTGACACAGAACCCTTAAGAGTGGAAAAGGGGTAACTGGGAACTGGTACTGGAAAGGCACCAACAATAGTTATGTGGAAATGAAACTGGCACCAGTTTAGCCAACAACAGTTCAGTGGGAAAGGGTACTAGTACCAGCACCAGTGTAGGGGAAAGGAGGTAACTGGGCACTCATACCAGTGCAAGGGAAACGGGGTAATTGGGTACTTGTACCAGCACCAGTGCAGCGGAAAGGGTGTAATTGGGTACTGGTACCAGTGCAGTTCAAAAGGAGAAATTGGAAACCAGCACAAGTGCAGTGGAAAAGCCGTGTCAGACCCATGTGTCGTGTCCCGTGTGCTAAAGGAGTGCAAAGTCCGTTCAGGAGAGCTGGAGAATAAGAAGTCTGATAGTCGTGGAACCCAGAGGAGGTCGGCGTGCGTTTGCGGTGATAGCTGAAGCGATAACGCGTTCAGCCCTCGGCCGCAGTTCCATTGTGGGCCAATTAATTGGCTGGAAATTACTCTTTGATCTCAAGTGCCAAATCTTCAGACTGCAGCCTGTACTTCTCACCAGCCAGCCGAGAACCGGCTCTGAAATCAAGCTGTTTAACACTTACGGGATTTTTTTTTGGTGTTAAATCAGGTCATTTCATTCATTTCCGCTAACACCACCACCTCCGAGTTTTAGTTCAAACCACCGGGGCATGAAAGTATACCTTAATACCCTCATATTTCAAACCGTATTTCTCCGCTTATGAAATGTAGGATTGAATAAGGAGCGGGAAACGTATAATTGCGTGGCGTCGTATTGTTTCTGGAGACTATTTTAAAAGGCTCTCGTCTGGTTTTTTGCCATTAGATCCCACACCTGGTAATGACGCTAACAGGCCGGAGGAGGACTCCTTTGGGGTGAGATTTTTTAAAATTTAATTTTAATTTACGTTGGGTTCCACAGCAGCGATCTAAAGCGACGCTCTCACTTTGTATTCTCTTTCACACTCCAAACTCCTTCCGCATTAATGTCTTTCTGGCTCTAATAACTACCGTCGTCTTTCTTCCCGCAGATGTCTATAGCCGTAGGATTGGCTGGTTTCGGCTGCGTGTTTCTCATCGTGATGTTCGTGCTCATCAACAAG
The DNA here is from genome assembly GCA_032718565.1 of Distichodus sexfasciatus. NCBI lineage: Eukaryota > Metazoa > Chordata > Actinopteri > Characiformes > Distichodontidae > Distichodus > Distichodus sexfasciatus. Next base: position 12,580 of record JAVGVS010001292.1, read on the forward strand.
TACGGCAGACGCAACAAATTTGGAATGAAAGGTAGGACAAAATGATTTATTACTAGCGGTGTCGGCTGCATGATGTCATCTGAAGTGGGGAATGTCGTTTTTTTAACCCTCGTGTCATCATATCAAACTAAATTTTATTGCCATTGCAAATGTGACGTTAATGATGAAATGATCCAGATCATATAAACCTATGAACAAATGTTAAACAGGAATAATGCAAGACGTAGAGATGCACCAATCCGATACGTGGATTAAATATCGGTCCGATTGATCGGATATCGGTGGTATTGGGCCGATCTATGGAGCCAATAAACAACCCCAAAAGCAAATCACATGATTATACTGTTTAATTACCTTAACAACACCAGCTCTCACTCACAGTCTCTGTGTTCCTGATGGTTTTAGTGCTGCAGGATTAGGGACCGTCACTAAATTACACAACTGTGTTTAAACGAGTAATTTTTGAGATGTTATTTTATGAATAAATAATGTAGCAGATACATATGGGTGTGTAATTATTACATTGTTTTAGTTGGAAAACAGTATTTAAGTGAAGTATTTCCTTGAGCAGAACAGAATAATCTCAGTCATGTATTTAGACATTTTTAAAGCATTATTTTATTTAAAAAAAAAACACTCAAAGGCTGTTTGGGATTTGTATCAGATCAGCAGATATCCACATTTACAATATCGGTATCGTATCGGACATAACAAAGTGGTATCGTGCCATGCCTAATTTTGAGGTGCTTTGATTTCTGAAGATCTAAAAATAAATTGTGCTATTAAAAGAATATGAATACATAAAGATAATACTACAATAAAGAAAAAATTAAAAGTTGAACAGAATATTTTTAAAAGAAATGTCCATATTGTGGAAATATTATGTTGGGACAGGTTATTGTAATTAACATTGAGTGGGATGGGATGTTATTTAACTGTTCTCTAATTTTCAAAATGATTTTACTGTGCATTCAGAATGACATTTACAACAAAGATAGATTTGGGTTTAAGGTGAGGACATATCTTTTAATTGACCTAAATAAAAAAGTGAATTTCCACGAAGTAGTGTTTTTAATTTATAAAATGAATATTTTCGTAGTTACAGCATCGAAAACCTGTTTACGACCTTCTAAATACGGGTTTTAACATTATTCCAGCCTCCTAGACATGAAATAACACCCTTTAGTCACCATTACACTCGTATTACCCAATATATTAGACAAAATAAGAGAAAATAAGACATATTAGACGTTACAAATATATATTATTGTTGTAAATTTAATTACACACATATAATATATTTGAAAAAAATGTGATAAAGTGAAGCCACGAAAGTCGAAGCGTGAAGTGGCGAGGGACGACTGTATATATTGATCAACGCACCTCAACATTGACCTTTATTAGCAGTATTTATGTTTCAGCTACATTACAAAAGTATTGAGCCACCTGTTGACTTCTTCATATTTTGCTTCTAACGAGCCACACTTTGTGTTTTTATTGCATTATTGAGGAACAGTGTTCACACGCACATTTGCAGTAAATCACAGAACCTATTGTCTCATTTTTCTTGAATTATGGCATGCTCAAGACTTTCACACAGTACTGTCTGTATATGGCAGTTTATTGTGGTGTTTGTACAACAATATTTACCTCGTTTGCAGTAAAAACCGTATTCAAAGCTAACTAATAACGCTGTCACAGGAAGTCCTCCAACAAGCCACAGCTCAATTTGAGCATTCCACTGCAGTTCAGTTTTGATGTTTGGCTGTTTAGCATTATTCTGACTGAAAAATGCCTAGGGGACATTTTTATATTTAATATTTTTGGAGGGCATCTGAAGGATACGGCATGTGCCCAGCTTTGAAGAACAAATATATAAATATGCGCTGCAGTATTTACAGCGTTTGCCGCCCTTTGAAAATGATAACTGTGGATTTTGTTCAGTGAAAATTGGATTGTGGATTTTATCAGCTCCGCGGAACGTCGTGCGGTCAGGTGCGCTTTTGCTTTTTGGCAAGTGCCCGGGGGAAAAGAGCGATTGGCAGCGTTGTCTGCTTGGCCAGTTCCCTCCAGTTTACCTCGGAGCTTGTGGGAATATTGCAGCGGAAGCTCTGTTTGCTGAGCAGTTACAGGATTTCCGTTGTCTGGAGGGAGAAATCGGATGAGAGATGGAGAGAATGATTCCAGTCTGAACTCTGCTCAAGGAGCTGTTTGGGGGAAAAACCGGCAGTCAGGGCTGTGTTCGCTCATTTCCCAGCACAACGGTTTCCGGTTTTTCCCTACGTTTTGTGTCGCGGTACATTACGTCACACTCTCTGCGACTTGACCTTCAACCTCAAGGAATCATGAAGCATAAATGAAGCATCAATGTAAACATACATGTCGCGCACGACTCTCACAGGGAAGTCCAACATTCACTAAAACCTTCCAGTTCTGTTAAATCTTCCCATTTATTACAGACAAAACTTATATTTTGGCTGATAAATAACAACCACCAGCGTTCTACTCACAGTACAGACATTTACTTGATGTTTATTTACTATTCATTTGTGCTGCGGCTCTCATATGGAACGCCCTCAAGGCAAAAACGTACTTCTCTCCCAGAAATGAGTCAAAAATTAGTTATAGGCCAAAATGAGTCCAAATGCTCAAAAATGGCCAAAACGTCAGTATTTCTTCATTTTTTTCTTAATCAGAAAATGTTTTGTTCCATTCTATAATGTTAGCGAGCGAAAAATAAATATAGAAAAATGTGTTATTTGTTACCAAATAATTTGATTCTATATCCAGATGGATTCCAAATGGATAAAGAAGTGTCAGTGATGTATTATTTCCGTTACGGCTCGTGCATCCATGTTACAGCTTTTGCCTTCGCCTTGAACCATCTGAGCCACCGTAGCTCTGCCATTATTTCATCTCGGCTGCGCTTACATCAGGTTTTGCTAATTAAACTGGAGGTTGGAGAGGAAAAGAAATGAGGATACTGTGAAAGAAAATGACATCTTTTATTTTGAATTGTTTTGTTTTTATCTTTTTAACGCTTGCACCAAATGAAAATCTGGCGTCACCGTTTTTTCGGGCTTTGTTGTTGTCGTGTGATGCATTGTTGTCCGTACGAGTTTGAGCTCTTGTTCGCGCCTCATTATACTGTATTCCGCAGCAGTAGAAGGTTGAAGAGCCGTCAAGTAAGTGGCATTCAGACTGTGACGTCAATGTGGGGCCTTTTTCAGCTTCTCCCCGTGCTCCCATAATAGGCCACTTGCCCGTTTTTTCTCTTCAGATCAGCTGGAGGTCTTAGGCAGCTATTACCTGAGGCCAAGGCCGATTGGATTTGTGCTTCGCTGAATCGCCTCTGCGACCCTTTCCCCCTGTTTTTTGGGCAGTTGATCACAGCCCGTTCTTGCGCATCCAAGAAAATCACAGTGTGTACACAGGGTGTATGACCATTGTTGTTTTATTTCTTACCCTCATCCCCCGTCAGGATTCGCAGATTGTGATTAAATCACTGCAGGATGGAGCACCACGTTGCAAAGCCGTGATTTACCTGCCATTCAAAACCTGCAGCCGCTGTGGTTAATGCTGTCGTGTCAAGAGGGTTGGATTTAATTCTGCTGTGTTTGTTTATAATGGGGGAGGTGGATTTTGCTTGCTTGTCAAAAGCAGCAAGGATGAAGAACGAGACAGCACACTCTGGCCATCGTTTGAAGCCCAAAATGTCGAATAATGTCAATGTCAAAATTTTCTTGATGGTCATTATCTGACATTGCATCCAGAAAGACTTAAATTTCATCATTTTAGGGAGACCCCTGATGAAACACGTTGGAGTCAAGGATAGCTATCATTTTCATTTTGAATATTGATCATTAGTACTGCTTTTGTTGTCGAAAAATTCAGAAAATAGATTTATTATTTCTACTTAAAAGCTCTCCTTCATTTTGTACCTGAACGACTTTGCTAGTGATTAAGACGTTATTTTATGATCTATTTCTGCACGTCCCTGTCCAGAAGAGAACTCCTTTGTTCATAAAGACGAGGAATCTGTCGAATCATTTTTTTTTAAAAGTCTGTCACATTTAGAAAAACGCACTTCGATCCCCCAGTCGGCCGTAGGGTCTTTCTGTGTGGAGTTTGCGTGCTCTCCCCGTGTTCTCATGGGTTTACACCGGGAGCTCCGGTTTCCTCCCACAGTCCAAAAGCATGCAGTATAGGTTAACTGGTGACTCTAAATTGGCCCTGTAAGGTGTGATTGTGTGTGTCCCCTACGTGGGTCCCCGCATGACCCACCATAGTTCCTGGGATAGGCTAAGGTCCCCGGATAATAAAGAGTAATACAGAGGAAGATTTGACTGAACTGGACCGTTTTTGTGAGTGATGGCGTTCCACACTCCCGCCTCACAGTGAGAAGGTCTTGGGTTCGAACCCCGGGGACGGCCAAAGGGTCTTTCTGTGTGGAGTTTGCATGCTCTCCCCGTGTTCGCGTGGATTTTCTCCGGGGGCTTCGGTTTCCTCCCACAGTCCATAGGCATGTAATGTAGGTTAATTGGTGACTCTAAATTGGCCCTGTAATGTGTGGGTGCGAGTGTGAGTGTGTGTGTGCCCTGCGGCGTGTTGGCGCCTGCCCAGGGTTGGTCCCCGCCTTGAGCCCGTAAGTTCCCGGGATGGGCTCCGGTCCCCCCGCGACCCCAGCTGGGATAAAGCGATTTGGAAAATGAATGAATGGCGTTCCACATTTACCGCGTGTTTACATCACGAAGAATGTCATTTATGCGTGTTTTTACACATTTACTCCTGTTTTTTGTGCACGGAATAACGGAACCAGTGCTGATTTTCTTCAAGTCTCTCTAAACTCTCGCATTCCTCCGCTTCCGCTAGAAAACGTGCATGCGCCAGGAGAGTGTTCCGGAAGGGCGGGGGAGTGAGCTGTCTGCTTTGAGAGGGCAAACTCGCCAGTGAAGTGCATCTTGTCTGTTTAACATTAACGTGAGGATTTGTACTCGATATTCACAATATAGTGATTTACTACATCGCACGAGTAACGAGCCGAGATATCTAGAGTATATTCCATATATCGCCCACCCCTACTGACCGCTCTTGTGGTCACAAACTGTCTAGAATAGAGTATAGCCTTTGCATCTTTGCAGCTAAAATGTCTTTTTCGTTCTTTTACTTGTAGGCACCAGCCGTGATCGAGGGTTATTATCTAACATCCTGTTAACAAAATCCAGAGAGAAAAAATCAAACAGGACACAGAGCTAATTAACTTAATGAAACCCCCCCAAGAACAGAGCAGTGGTTTCCTCTCAAATGGGGCATTTTGGTGGAGTGGTTTCTATATCATTCTACTGTTATCAGCATCGGACATTAATTTTTGTATTTTTTCAGGGAGCCCCGGGCTGTGTCTTCCTCATAGGTCCGGTGTCGTGCCATTGTGCTGATTGAATTAGAAGCCGATCCTTTTGTTCTGCTTCTGCTCTTTAATTTAATTTCATCGCTTGATCAGTGTGTGATTTTTGTGGAAATGGGCGTAGAACAGACATTGTGTACTCTTTTATATCTGCTATAATAGCTAGTAGATTATATCTCAAAACCTAGAGCTATCTCAAGGATTTTCCGAGATTGCAGAGGATTTTTTAGTCCAAAAAACTCCACATTGGTAAACAGAGAAATGATCCGTCGGTGACTCGCGGTCAGAGCGACAGCAACTACGACTGTGTGTTTTTCTGGACTCTGGATAGATGCTGACCTTTCATGTCGGTGTGCTTCCAAGCAAGGAGACTAAAAGGCTGACTTAGAGAACTGGCAACGATTTTTATTTGTACAGAGTGGGTATGAGAAATCCTGGAGTGGGCGAGTGCCGTCCTTGGTTTATGTGACTTTCGTGCAACAGCGGAACCTTCGCCGACCGAGACCAGGTGCAGTAGTCTGAGTGTCTGAAATTTTTGGTTGCCAACCATAGGTTCGGAAGGTCCAGTCCCAGCAGAGGTACCACTGACCACTGACCTTGTTGGCTGATGGCAGTGAATGGGGTCCAAGCAAAAGCCGCAAAAAGCAGCACAAAAGCAGCTGATGCCGTAAGCGTCAAAGAAAGGAGTGAATTGGATTTTTGTAGCATTTTTATGGCCTCATTTACACATGGCGTTAAATACAGACTGCACATTTATTGACCATGTTTCAGCTTTGTGCAACTTACCGTTTAGGCTACTGTACATAAATTTATGTAGCATTTTTAGTGCCCACTATCGTTCAAATAGCAGCATTGTATAATTAGCGCCTCAGTGAATCAGACTGCATAAATTAATGTAGCATTTGTGGGCCCTGGAGGTCAAAAACGTGTTTTCCTTTGCTGTCGTGCCAATTATAAGCTGATCACTACGCTTTACGGACTATGGCAAGATGCACACCATTCTTACTGACCCTGAAAATGTTAGTGTTCTGTGACTTACGGTCCAAGCTGCACAATGCGTTTAGTAGGACAATAATAATAATAATAATAATAATAAAGGGTAGAGGCCCTGGCTGGGGAGTGCGGTGCTACCCACTGTGCCATTGTGCGATCCAGGGGTGTGTTCCCCAAACACAGTGTAAAATAGCAACTAACATAGTGTTGCTAACGTAGTTGCTATCGTTAGCTACTATGCTTTTGGGAAGCACCCCCAGGTCTCATTTGGGAACCGAGCATATTATTTACCCATGTTGCTATAAAGCTGTGACGACTCTTCAGCCAAACTTTCCTCGTCCTCATTTTTCAGGTTTATTTATTTGTTGGTGCTACCTGCCTATCAGCTTTATCATTGCTGTCATATCGGGTTAACCTCTATTGTAAAATGGGCCACAGAGGTATTTTTGCACACACAGATTAACCAAAAAGCATTTCATGGCTGACTGACTGGCTCAGCGTCAGCGGGCGAAACAGGACACACACCAGCACACAGAGCAGCGAGCCGCTCACGGTGACAAAATGACGGCGCGCTTTTGAAACTAACGCGACATGTAGTTCCATCAACAGATGGGCAGGCCAAAGCGGAGAGAAACACGCCAGATGCAAGATGGCTAGCAGCAAAAACATGGGCTTTTACGTTCGAGTTTCTCCAGAGAAGAATAAAATGTCTTTCTTGTCGGAAATCGAAGGACTCTGTCCGGTTTTTCACATTGAGCTTATGGATACTCATCGGAACCGGACGAGGATTTTTAGATGATTGAGGCTCTTCTGCTGACTCCGCGCACATCTTTAAGCGCTTTACTGAAATAAAAATGTAAACCAGCCTAGACTGTAAACTGCTGGTCATTTGCTGATCTGATGTGGCCAAAGACTTGAAAATAAGCTTGTCACATTTTGCGAAAATGATCTCAGGTTCCCAAAAACACAACTTTTCCCCCACCATTATAAGCTGTACTGTGGGTAGCCAGAGTTGAACGGTGATCTTCCTCTGCCAACACTAACGGTACCACTGAGGTACTCATGAGCAAGGTAACATCTCCGAGCACTGCCGCCCGAGAGATGATAATGCTTGGAGATGGAACTTTTCTCATGGGTACCACAGTGGCATCTTTCCCAGGACTTGAACCGATGCTCCTCCAATCACATCAGCTTGGTGGTTAAACTCAAATCACTGGAGCAAGCCTCTGACCCTTCTTCCTCTTCTGTAACTATGTGTGCAATATTTTATGCACAGTTAGCTCTCCTGCGATCAATACATGTCTACAATTTGCTAATATATGCAGCGGTCTCCTAATAGCATCCATCTTGACTAATCATCTAAAGGACGTTGTGCGGTCAACCCTCGTTTACACGGCGATGGTGAAACCACGGAGGCCGTCCTTTCCGACGCGTGCGAAAATAGAAGCCAATTAAATTTCATTAGCGCCGGGGCCGTTATTGGCCCCTGAAAGAAAACGCAGTAAATCACAGTAACGAGTGTAAAACGGGCCGATCCCGGCTGCCACAACACCATTAAACCTGATTTAAATCCGCGCGTGCTTTGATAATGACAAGGGTGATGATATGCCGACACAGCTTTCGCTGATTTACGACTCGCTGACCGATGCCAGAGTTTTGTCAGGAAACTCATTTTTCTTTGCATCCTTTTTAACAGAGAAAAAAAAAGACACCAAGAGTCAGTCCACGTTTTAGCTGAGGTCTCAGTGAATGGCCTTGAGTTACAAGCTGGCACTGAACAAAGCTCAAATTTAAAAAATCCAGTACAAGCACGCTGGATTTAGGTTTTAGTTTTTGGTTTTTAGAGTTCAGACATATATGGATTTTTTTTTAAGCATATTATTTTTATCGTTTTTTAAATTGCAACCACGACATTGATGGCGACATTTACTATATCTTGGATATTTTATGGCAGCTGAATATTAATATGTTTGGCCTTTTTCGTTTACTGCGTATCCACAGAATCCAGCATTTGAAAAATCTTCATTTTGGAGGGCTTTTGAAAAAAGATTCGTTTTGAGGTGGCTAAAACTCCGTTTACGTGTAAACCTAAGGCCCAAATTATAAAAATATGCGTTTATACAAATATACATAAATGTGTACGGTCCCTTACGTATTTATATATTTGCATATATACATATATATATACATATATATATATACACATATATATATATATATATATATATATATATATATATATATATATATATATATATATATATATATATATATATATTACCAGTCAGAAGTTTGGACACACCTTCCCATTCAATGTTTTATTCTTTATTATCACATTATTAGGTTCTCACTGAAGGCACTGAATAGTCACATATGAATATGTAGTAAACAAAGTGTAGAAATAGCAGAACATGTTTTATATCTTAGATTCTTGAAATAACCACCCTTTGCTTTGATCACTGCTTTACTTTTACTCTTGGCGATTCTACCATTAGGCTTCCTTAGAGGTAGTCACCTGTGATAGTTTCTAACAGTGTTGAAGGTTCCAGGCACTGTTAGCCTTTGCCTTCCTCTGCTGGTCCATCTCGCCTTGAGGCCATCTCGATTGGGTTTGGTCAGGTGACCGAGCCATGTGGCGCAGCACTCCATCACTCTCTACTTGCAATTCAAATAGCCCTTGGTTTGCTAAAATTATAGGTTTTTGGTACTTCAGTGAGAATTTACAATGTAAATAGTAATGAAATGAAGAAAACATTGAATGGGAAGGTGTGTCCAAACTTATGACTGATAGTGTACATACAGTAAATAGCCTTCGACCGTCGACTGGTAGTGTATAGAATATATATATATATATATGAATTTAATTTTTACAGTTTTTCAAGATTCCAAATTCTTAGAAACGATTATAAAAGTAACTAGTTACCAGGGAACGTAACTATTGCGTTACATTTTGCTCAAATATGTCAAAGACTTGGCAGCGTGTGACGATGAGAGCTGCTTCATGAGATTAAAACGGTTTACAGCCGACGTGGAGAAAACACTTTCTTCCTGGACATCATCCACATTTCGCATATAGATTCTTGCCTGTTTTGTCAGTGAGGGGAACGGTAATGTCTGTACTTCCAGGTTAATAACATTACTCTCGCCATTGCTGCTCGTGTCTCTTGGTCGGTTGTGTGTGCGACTGTGCGCGTGGGTTTGTGCTGTGAACGCCCGGCCAACTCTGCCTCTGATTGGCTCACCATGAAATTTGACTCTACCTTAGCCAATCATCAACGCCTTAGCTGGGTATTTGGCTCCGCCCACCAAAAGAACTAAAAGCAGAGAGTCTGGTGGGATAAAAACAGCTTCACTCAGCTTAAGTATAGTAACGCGCCTCATTTGGTTCTCAGTAACGGCGTCGTAACGATTGAAAAAGTAATTGATTCGATAACCTGTTACTGAAAAACGAACGCCGATCGTAATGCTGTTTATTAAATGGCCTTGCGTTACTCCCATCCATGTTGACCTGTGCTGCTATTTAATATATTTATTCATTTATTTATTATTTATTTTCAAGTTCAGCAATAGATTTTTATCACACCACCGCTATAAGCACCACCAAGGTAAAAAATAATGGATCAGCTGTGTGTGTGTGTGTTCAAGCTCAAGCTCTTCAAAAGCAGGCCAGCCCCACCTGTACAGTATTATAGAATAAGGAAGAGGACGGAGGGATGGAGGGATGGATGGAGGGGAGTGGTGTTGCATGTGCTGGCTTTAGCGGAACTGTCTCCTGTGGCAATTTCTGTGATGTGTTATTAAGCTTGTCACAGAGATGTGGATCACCGGTTGCCGCGAGTGATGGAGGGAGTGAGAAATTCTTTTATTTCCACACCGCATCAGGACCCACACTCTCTGTCTCTCTCTCTCTCGCCGACGTTGGCGGACTGGACGCTCGATTTAACCAAAACCGCGGTGAGTTCTGTTTAGCGGTGCTCAGCCGCGGACTTGGCGAGAGATCAGCCCTGTAGTTAGATTACAGATACAAACAGAAAAACAAAAATCCCCCAAAAGCGTGTTTCTGTTTTCAAAAGCTAAATTAGCCATTGTCCTCCTAGCGGTCGTCCTCCTGAGCAGATCCCGACTCCAGCTCCACGTTTCTGCTCCAGCGGGAAACGACTGCTGCATTTTTACTGGCGGAGCAGCGTAATTAGCGACAATAGTAAAAGTAATTAAGCAGCTCAAGCAACCTTGCAAATGATGGCAATTAGTAGATAACGTTAATATGACAGGGAAATGTGACGAGGCCGAGGTCAGGGGCCTTTTACACACACACACACACACACACACCCAATCTGGCTGCAGACTCTGGCAACTACTGATGAACCTGTAGAGCTGAAACACACACACAGTGGGAGGGAGAAATATATACCTCAGAGAGAGTAAGAGAGAGCGAACAGGAGAAGGAGTGTGTGAAGTAGAGAAAGGGAAAGAAAGAGAGAGGGGGAAGGAGTGAGAGAAAGAGTGAGTGAGAGAAAGAGAGAGTGAGAGAAAGAGAGTAGAGGAGGAGGATGGGAAAAACAGTGAGCAAGAGAAAAAAAAAAAAAAGAGTGAGAGAAGGGGAAGGTGAGAGGATGAAAGTGTGTTGGTAGTGAGAAAAGGTGAAAGGAAGTGAAGGGGTGAGGGAAAGAGAATGAGTGATGTTTGTGTTTTCGTGTGAGAGAGAAGGGAAGGGAAGGGAGAGGAAAAGGTGAGAGAGGGAGGGAAGGAGAGAAGGAGGGAGAGAGAAAATGGGCTCTTCATAAGATCTCACAATAACACACATTACAGCTCTGTGTATTATATAACGTGTATTGGTGTGTGTGCCTTGGCGTGTGTGTGTGTGTGTCTTGGCGTGTGTGTGTGTGTGTCTTGGCGTGTGTGTGTGTGTGTGTCTTGGCGTGTGTGTGTGTGTGTGTGTGGCTGTGTGTCAGAATAAAACGCTGCAGTGATACTGTACATCTGCAGACGCAAATTACAAACGTGCCATGTTCTCCTGCTCGGCTGTAGAGAGAATGAGTGCAGAGGCGGATGCAGATGAGTTCAACCACAAGGCAGTAACAACACTCAACATCACACACACACACACACAGTTGCATATTACTATCTTTGTGAGGTCTATCTTTTAGTTTCCCAAATAAAACATGCACATATAAAGTATATATGTGCATAAATGACTCTATAGTCATTTTTCCTCATGGAGACTCTCAAATGTCCCCTCAAAGCCCCCAAAAACGAATAAAAGTGATTTTAGGAGACAGAAAGGTCCCCACAATGCCGTAAATGAAATATATTGTGAGAGCATTGAGTACTGAGCGTTGAATCCTCCATCAAACATCAGAATTGACTCTCATTTTATTTATATATATGTAAGTAATATCGTATATATATATAAATTGTAAGTATATTTAAAAACACAATGATTGATTTTTTCTCCATTGAATAAAAGGTTTTATTTTCTGACAACCCAGCATCATATCATTTTTAAAATATTTAGAGGCACATCTAACACAACCTCACTGTTATTTCCAACTGTTCTAATACCCGTCACTTCCGCCTAATCACCTGTTCGACTCGCACGTTAAGAGTCTTCCCCCCCGAGCATCAAACCAACGTACTTCTCTTCTCTCAACCCCAAAAAGCTCATAATAAAAGTGAGAGTGGGTTTGGCAGAGCTGCGTTCAACGCGCCGCAGCCTCATGCGAAAATGCGATATTGAAAAGGATGATGGTCAGGGTTTATTGAAAATCCAAACAAGAACTGTTTATTTTCTCTCAAATGGCGATAAGCCCCGGGCCATGTTCCGTTCCCCCGCACTGAATATTTATGTTTCATCTGAAAGAGTGAAAAGGTGTAAATATATATACAGTATATCTCTTCTGTGGGAGTGATCCAGACGTATAGGAGAGTCCTCATTCTGATGCAGAACTGAACTGCAAGTCTGGCGTTGTTGCGCGGTAAGAAATCTGGATGTTCTTCTTAACGGCATGTATGAATAATGAGGCTGGTGTATATGGTGAGTTTGGGTGCGTTGCGTTCATCGCAATGTTGCGTTCATTCAGACTTTAAGTCTTGAAATCGATTTCCTAATTTTATGGTTCAGTCAGGAATGCGATGAACTAGAGCTGAAACGATTATTCGAATAACGCGAATAATTCGATTACAAAAAATGGTCGTTACAGCATGCGCCGCTTGTGTTTCACACAGACGCTTATTAATGACGCACAAGTGGCGCGATCAAGACGAGAATAGATCCCTCTGTGTGTGAAAGTATTTGTGAGATATTCCGTGCACAAAAACAGAAGTAAATGCGTAAAAACGCATAAATGACATTCTTTGCGATGTAAACACTGGCGCTTACTACTTAATATCAAATACTTTCTGCCTTTTTTAATATTTTGTTT
>JAVGVS010001293.1:0-25235 GCA_032718565.1 Distichodus sexfasciatus
TACGAGAATAAAGTCGAAATATTACGAGAATAAAGTCGAAATGTTACGAGAATAAAGTCGAAATACTACGAGAATAAAGTCGAATCAAATTATATCAAACTACATTTAACTTTTTAATAAACCTTACCTTTGACGGTTGATGTTGGTAAGGTCTTCCGTAGAGCTAACTCACTGGCGCAGACGACGCACTTGTACAGAACATATCTTAAACATTCACGTCAAAATTCGACTTTATTCTCGTAATATTTCGACTTTATTCTCGTAACATTTCGACTTTATTCTCGTAACATTTCGACTTTATTCTCGTAGTTTCGAGTTTATTCTCGTAATTTTAGATTAATTTTTTTTAAGGTGGCACTTAGATTTTTTTTAAGGTGGCGCTAAAACGCCGTCGTAGTACGGAGGACTAAACATGACATAATTATAAATAAATAAATGTGTGAATAAATAAGTAAATATAGAAATAAATAAATACATAAATACAATATGCCCTGGAAAATTGCTAAACGTATTCCTACTTTTGTTTATTAACAGATTTATTTATTTCTGAGTTTCCACATTTCTTCATTTATTTATTTTTGTGTTGTCACATTTCTTTATTTATCTATTTTAGATTTTCCACATTTTTACATATATTTATTTCTGCATTTCCACATGTATTTCTTTGTCTCTGTATGCTGATAAGGTAGGCGGTCCCAGCCTTAGTGGTACCTTTACCGGTCTGGGATTCAAACCAGCGACCTTCTGGTCAGGGGTCGAACACCCTAACCGTTATGCTAGAAGCTGACGCAAAGTACTGGAATCAAGACTGGCAGAAGAGATATCAGCATGAGATCTGGCTAAAATAAGTATTATATGATATGGCTTTTAAAAAGTGAAAGAAACAAACCACGGTTACCTCTTTGGCAACAAAGATCTGATATTTCCTCGAATTATGTATGGATGTGAGAGTTGGACTTTAAGGCAAGATAGAAACGAAAAAGAATCTTTTGAGCTTTGGTGCTATAAGACTGTCGAGAGTTTCTTAAAGAGCAAGATATAAAGAGCTTGCTCACTGGGAGACTTGTTTGAGAGACAAAAATTGACCATTAATAATGAGAAGATAAAAATATTGAAGTAAAAGTAAAGACTAAAATAGAAAATGACAGAAGAAAATAAACTTTATTGACAAAAGAATTTATAGGAATAACGCATGTGATCTAGACAGAGATCAAAGTGCTTGTTCCTGAAGAAAAAGACAGAGAAGTGCATGAGTTCAGCAGAAGTCAACCTCAACTTTAAAAAAAACTCCTACAGTGACCGTACTCTTTGATATAAATAATTATAAAAATAGAATACTAATATTTTTCCTGAAGACAAATGTGCATTTTCCCACAATGATCACTAGATGTCCTCCAAAGACCACAGAAATATGGAAGAAATAAAAGAAGGAAAATAAATAATGAATGAACGACAAAAAAAAAGAAAAAATAGAAGCATATTTTGCATTGATAAAAATATCTACTTTTCAGCAGCTTTTAGCTAGTGGAAAAATTAGGCTGGATTTGGCCAGGTTTCTGCATCTTACACTGATATTATGGTAGGCAATTTACTTTCAGTTTCACTATGAGTTGAGAGCTCATGTGATTGTCTGTTGCGCATGTATATGCACTAGCACGACAGTACGGATTCTCTAACAGCTAGGCCGCTCTAGGAGGAAATGATGGTTTTAAAATTAAGGAATTTCAGAATGGAGGACTGCGCTTCTGCATCCTTTATCGTGATGTGGTAAAAAACGATGAGCTTGGTCTCACTCTCTTAATTAACAGTTACTGTAAACAGCAGGCCTACTTTATACTAAGAATTGTAAACGAGAATTGGACTGGCATATTGATGGTTAAAGTCGTAAAGGAAGTGATGTTTAGGCAGCTGAGTGTGATGATTTTCCTCCGAAGTATTGTGCATTTGATATTACGTCAACCAGTCTAATTTGTGAGACACGAGACGTGCATCACGTTATTAAAAAAAAAAAAAGATAATCTGTTTTGTTAATAGATCCAAAAGAGCTGGAAATCCACGATGAGTGATCCTGAAATAAATATCATTGTTGAAGGCACTACTGCTGAACAAAGGTAGGAATATTCGGTATACTGGATCTAGACCTTCGTGTAGTTAAAAAGTGTGCAATCTTTCATTTAGAACATGGTTAGTTGTTTTGAACCTGCAACAATTTTGGAGAATTTACATATACAACACTAAGATGGAATAATCAAGTACCTCAATGTTTGGAATGTGAGAAGAGAGTACGTAAAAAAACAGAGAATGGAGAATTCTGAATTTCTAATACAAAATATCAAGGTTCAAGGACATTATCAGTTCATTGCAGTCAATTCATAAAAAAAAAGAAAAAGAAAATATTTGCACAAAACTGTCCTTAAATGTTTAATATAATATTAAGGTGATGGTATGACAGGGCCTTTCCCAGTTTTTAATGATTTTTCCAAGCTTTTTTGCAGCTGTTGTCACTTTATATAATGTACTTATCAAATGTGACTTCACTTGAGGAAAAAATTGAGTTTAAGATTTGTAAACAGATAGGACTATATGATTTTAAATCAAAAATAAGTCTAAGTAATACCTAAAAGTTAGCTCTATTAGTAATGTTTAGTCTGCTTAATAAGGCACTTACATTACGAGTTACATTGCATGCTTCACTGTGAAAACATATATTACATTTTATTCAAAAGGACCATATATCTAACCTCCAAATGAAATGACCACTGTCCTCAATAAACCACTTTCCAGTTTCTACATTAACGAGTTCTCCTGAAAACACGCAGATGACATACGAGACGCGATACCCATGCTTGATCTCAGGATCTGTTTGCAGTAATCCGAAACTATTCAGTTGAAAGCAGCTTGAATGACAGAAGTTAGCACGGTGTCACAAGGAGGAGTTACTGTTTCAGATTCCTTGCTGCTTGACAACAAAGCAAAAAAGAAAGAAAGAAAAAGAGTAGCTTGAACTTGAGCAAACTAAGCGTCTTTGAGACTAGACTTTTATCTTATTCAGCTGTGTGGGAAATGAGGACTGACCTCACTAACTTGGATTTTCACCAAGCATTTATTTCAAACAAGAGAAATTGCAATCAGCTGAGGCATAACACTTGGTAACATCTGGAAGCACAAAACCTTTTACAAACATTTTGGTTACAAACTTTACTTTCAATGGAGATTTAGACAGGACACTTTTAGAAGTGAGATGCTAAAAAGCTTAAAAGATCCTCCTCCTAAATCCACCAGCAGAGCTTTTCCTGACACCTCACAAAACAGAAAAATAGTTTTATCGATGAATTCTAGAGATTTATTTTAACGCAGCTTTATATGTTGTTTTATTTAAAGCTTTTGTGCTTGGAAATGCTTGAAATTTAAGTCTGTGGTCTTTACATGCTTTGTTTTAGACGGTCATGTCAACAAGGTGTTTCGGATTCGCTTCAACACAGCTGTGTATCTGTGAAGAGCCGCAACTCAATGGAAAACGGGGAATATTTTCACAAGAGCAGCCACCTTTCAGAACACAGGTATAAAAAAGACGATTTTTGATATCACACCCTAGTCTTATGACATCGGAAATGTTACTGTCCCAAATTTATGATTTCATTATTAAATAAAATCGAAATGTCACAGACTGCATAAATGGGAAAAATGTGACATGAAAATGTGAACGCACCACATGAATAAGCCGGTTTATGCTTAGAAACCAAAAAACAGGAACTAGTCCTAAAAGGAATCCGTTACACATATCAGTAGGGACTCTAGTTCATTCATGAGAAAACCAGCAATATCCCCACAAACAAAAAGAGTCTGGCCCTGGGAAACAAATGCTAATATAGGCAGGCGAAAAGCAACAGTAAGGCCTCGTTCACACGGACGTCTGAACCAGGCGTTTTTCTGGCGTTCGTGGCGCCAGGTGAGTGCCGACTGAACGCCGACCGTTTTTCTGCTCATTGGAGCAAATCAAAGCGTCCACGTAGGCGTTCAGCACCGGCGTTCGGCCGGCTGCACGCTCGGATGGCGTCAAATAAGCGCTGCATGCAACGTTTTCTTGGTGTCAAAATCTCGACGAACGCGAGGAAAACGACGCTATTGCCAACGCCAGTGAAACGCCAATCGAACGCAGCTACAAAACGCAGCAAAAACGCGTATGGCGTTCAGAGGGCGTTCATTTCGAACGTGCGTGTGGACGAGGCCTAAAGCACGACAAAGGCTCAATAAGACGAACAGGAAAACCCTGGCAAAAAGACAGAAAAAGGGGTCTGCATAACCAGGATTAAAACAGTCAATCCCAGTCTGGTACTGAAGAAGAGAGGAATCCTGGGACGAAAATTTGTTTGGACGTTTCTGTCAAGAAACTACTGATGTCTCCCCTAATTAACTCCTGACCAAGGTTCAGTCACTTCAGTTCATCTACTTGAAGAAATTGCAAAAGTGTTCTATTGAATCCGTTCAGGAAGATAACTCGATTTTCCTGTAGATGCCATTGTTCTTCAGCAGGACAAAAGTACAGACAAACAAAAAGCAAACAACAGCAACAAATGAACAATGTTTATGTTCCTCAAGTTTGCTGTTCACATTAAGCAACTTGTCATTTCTAAAATACTTCTACTCATTTATTACAGAAGACTAACTTCACAAGAACACAGCTGTGTTTCTATGAAAAGCTGCAACTCCATGGAAAACGGAGAATACTTTCATAAAGACAACCCTCTTTGTAAACCTAGGTAGGAAAATGTGATTCCTGTGAATTAACATTGTTTGTTGAGTTTTCACGTTATGAAACACAACACTGCATTTCATAGTACTGTACACGGCTGCCTCGGGTGGATATATCAGTTCTGCCATGCAGGGATCATCTCAAGATTTAGTAAAAAATCTGAACTATACTTTTGGGTTTTTCCGAGAAAATTCATCTGCCAGTCTACTGAAATTGCCCTTTCAATACTTGTCTATTAACATAACTAACTACTAACTTCACTAACTTGAATTTTAGCCAACGTTACCTATAAGCCGCTACAAAGCAAAACCTTTGGCAAACCCTTTAGTTGAAAAGTTTACTCTGAACGGAGATTTAGACACGAAACTTTTAGAAATGAGATGCTAAAAAGCTCCAAAAATTCTCCTCTTAAATCCACCAGCATTACCATTACAACATTTGCAGTAATGCCGCACATATTTTACGGGCTTTTATTTCATTGAAATAATAGCCTCACATATGAGATTTAGTTGGTTAGTGAAATATGACTTTATACAGATGAGATGAACTTAACCTACACTACCAGTCAAAAGTTTGGACACACCTTCTCATTCAATGTTTTATTCGTTATTATCATGACTATTGACATCGTAGTTTCTCACTGAAGGCACTATGAATGAACACATACGGAATTATGTAGTAAACAAAAAGTGTGAAATAACCCAAAACATGTTTTATATCTTAGATTCTTGCAAATAACCACCCTTTGCTTTGCTCACTCATGGCATTCTCTTGATGAGCTTCATGACGTAGTCACCTGAAATGCTTTTCCAACAGTCTTGAAGGATTTCCCAGAGATGCTGAGCACTTGTTGGCCCTTTTGCCTTCACTCTGCGGTCCATCTCATCCCAAACCGTCTCGATTGGGTTTGGTCAGGTGACCGTGGAGGCCAGGCCATGTGGCGCAGCACTCCATCATCACTCTCCTTCTGGGTCAAATAGCCCTTACACAGTTCATTCATAGTTTTGATGCCTTTAGTGAGAATCTACAATGTAAACAGTAATGAAAATAAAGACGAAACATTGAATGGGAAGGTGTGTCCAAACTTTTGACTGGTAGTGTATAAGACAAACGACATGCAGTTTTGTCCTACTTTGATACTTTAACGAAAATGTTTTTGTGGCCCAGCCTCACTTTAACTCTTACTTTGTAACTTCAAACCACGGAACTTCAGGACAAGAATTCTTGGGCTTGCGTTTTATATTTTTACGAATTCAAAGATGTGATTTTAAGAATAATTCCGTACTTCTCCAGTATCATTTTAGAGGAAGGAAGCCATAGTTACAGAGCGACAAGCGACGGCCCAGAGTCCAGCCGTGGCCGACTTCCGCTTTTACCCAACTTTTTTTCTTTTCGATGACTACTAGTGGCATTTTGCAAACCTTTGTCAGGAGCGTAGCGTAATCGCACTGTTGTCAAAGCCTTTGCCAGGAATGGTGAGGTAAATACAAACCCTGTGGAGAAACGCTGAGCCAGAACGAGCTGCAAAAACCCTCCAGGATATCCAGTTGCCGTCCTGTAAATTCAAAATCACTCTCTTCCTTCAGATTCAGCATGTCAGTGAATCACGTTCTCGTAAAATCCACGGAATCTTCCAGATATAAAAAAGTGAAAAAGGCATTGAGATAACATTTACCACATGGCACAGTGCCATTATGTGACGGGAAAGTCTGTCACGCGTCCTGCAAACTACGTAAACA
The DNA here is from genome assembly GCA_032718565.1 of Distichodus sexfasciatus. Lineage (NCBI taxonomy): Eukaryota > Metazoa > Chordata > Actinopteri > Characiformes > Distichodontidae > Distichodus > Distichodus sexfasciatus. Next base: position 6,493 of record JAVGVS010001293.1, read on the forward strand.
ATGTGATTTATACTGAGAATTGGTGGAAACTGTCCCTGCTCGTTATCCTTATCGCTTACAGTTTGCGATTTTATTGCCGTGTCTCTCCGTGTAATACTAGATTACCTAATGATGCTTATGCAGACTGTGACAAGCTTGTAATGAATTGCAGTGACTTACAGTCCCCAGTCTTTCATCTGAAAGCTGACTTACAGTTACGGACATGATTGTTTTGTGGAGAGCAGAGTGACTTGGCATGTCAAAATGTGAGTGAGTGAACATTCTCATACAGACAATTGCAGTTACCGACCTCTTTGTAATAGATTCTGTGTAACGTTACCGTCAGATTGCACTAATGCCCTGGAGTGAGGATGCTGATTCAAGAAGGGTGTGTGTGTGTGTGTGAGAGACAGAGGCCATTCAAGACCAACGAATAAAACTGTACGGCGCCTGTAATAGACAGGAATACTTCAAGCCCAATTCTTCGTGTTTATCCATTTATTTGTGAGTGTGTTTGTATATGAGAGTTTTCAAGATAAACAAATAAAACTTTTGTCTATGTAAGAACTATAACAGTCAGTAATGTTAATATTTGGATGCCTTTGGACGGACACCAGAGCAAACCCACACAAACACGGGGAGAGCATGCAAACTCCACACAGACAGGCCCTACGGCCGTCCCCGGGGTTCGAACCCAGGATCTTCTCGCTGTGAGGTGGCAGCTCTAACCACTGCGCCACCGTGGTTCTATGTGTTCGTTATTTTGTGAATGAACAGAAACAAGCCTTTTACTACTGAAGTTTTACAACCACTGTCAGGTTTTATTTAGTTAGTCCTAAATCATGAGAAACGCACACTATATACTTAAGGGGATTGACAGTCGTACTTATTGGGTAAATTTCTCATTTCTTCTAATGTCACAATTTGTTTTACAAGTACAATTCATCAAAGACAAACTTCAACTGAACACCGCTGCGTGCCAGTCTGCCTGCCCGCTGAAAACACCGAACTTTTACACAACGGAGGTCGTGATTCTCCGCACAGGTGGGATCCTACTCTTAGAGGATTTTTAGATCTTTAAATCGATAAATTTGTGTTTAACTAACAGTTCAAACATATAAAAGCACCTACTGAGATCACAGCTATTAAACAACGTCATGCCATAGTCGCCAACTGTACTGGGTGTCACGTATTTACATTTACGGCATTTTGCAGACGCTCTTATCAAGAGATATTTCAGGGACAGTTTCCCTGAGAGGAACTTTAGGAGGTTAGGGGTCTTGCTCAATGATGGTAGTATAGGAGGCAGGATTCAAACTGACAACCTCTTGGTCCAGAGGCAACTATCCTAACCACTAGACCACCACCACCACCACCACCCAATATTACTGCAAATTTGATATTTAACTCCCCAATATTGCTTAATATTTGTATTTGTACATGGAGTTAGGGTTAGCGATGAGTATGATTATTTAAATTCATTAAAATTCATTAACATTACAGACCTCATCAAACATTGATTAAACAGAATTATAACTATTAGGGCCTGTTTACACGTATGCAGTTTTTTAAAAATATATATTTTTGCCTTTCATTTACATGTAACCTGGGTTTTTCATGTAAGCAGATATTTGTATAAACACGTATTTTTATACGTTTACACATAAACAGTTTTAGAAAAGTTGAACACATTTTTTTTAAACAAAGTGATTTTTCAAATCGCTGGATTCTGTGGATATGTGTAAACAAGTAAAACAGTAACAATGGTAACCCTGACAACAATAATCAGCTGAGGGTTAACCGCAATGGCGGTGACGAAACACAGTTCTAGTGTGTACAGAGATTTTTTTTAACTGTCATGTAGACACAATTTTTAAAAAATGTGACTCTGCACGGCAAAACCAGTTGCTTGTCGCAAATTTTCAAAATTGAGTTATGTTTCCATGAAAGGGCATAAATCAAGGGTTAAAAACGATACGTATATGGACTGAATCGGACGACACATGACTGAGATATCAACATTCAAAGGAGTCGGGTTTCTCCTGTCACGCCAAGTGAGAAACGGAGAAATCTGCCGTCGAAGTTGACTATCGCCGTAGCACTCACAGACGCTCGGTGCGGTCGCGGCTACGTTTGCATTTACGGTAGCCTACGCTGCATTCACAGCCACACGGATAGCCTACCTGCGTTAGGTTAACTGAACTCTGGAGATGGAGATGGATTCCGGAGAAATATCTTCACGCTAGTCGAACAGTGGATTTACCGTAAATATTGGAGTAGAGCGGTCAAAACAGAAACTTTTAACATTCTGCTGGAATTGAATTCCTCACCTCAAGAAAGTCACGTTTTTAGGATGGAAAGGGTAAGTTTTTCAGCCAAATTGATTCAGAACAGTACAGTATAGACCTTCCACTGTTTCAAAACACTAAAAACAAAAAATCCAAGATTTTACCCCACGCAGCATAAAACATCGTTTTTCTCGGAAACCTCCGTTGCGACAAGCGACTGGTTTTGCCGTGGAGGGTCACAAATATAAACGCATAAAAAACATGTGTTTATAAAAATATCTGCATATGTGTAAACAGGACCTAAAAACTGGGCAGACCTGATACTGGAGAACAGAAAAGAAACAAAAATGATAGAAATAGTAAATCGGTGAAGGGAATTCAGTAAATGCACAATTTTCTAGAATCTCATAACTTAATTTCTAATGTTGCAGGTTCTATTTCTGATACGGCATAGCAGAATACAGATAAATGTGCGGGTGTGGGGTGGTCTAGTTGTTAGAACCCTCATCTCTGGACCAATAGGTTGTGGGTTCGAGTCCTACCACTGGGTCACTGAGGAAGACCCTTAACCCCAAGTTGCTGCAGGGAGACTGTACCTGAAATGAGGGACATTTAAGTCGCTCTGGATAAGAGCATCTGCTAAATGCTGTAAATGTACATGTAAAATAAATCCAGTCTTACAGGGATGACTTGCTCCTACTGTGATGTAAATATAACATCGTCCAAAATTATGTCCTTGTTCGAAAGGCGCGCAGAGCATGAGATCCTTAAAAACCACAAACTGAAAATGAAGATGACAAGTCAGTGTGTGTTTGAGGAAACCGCAAAACACGGCAATCCCACGCTCCTGAATGACATTTACACGGAGCTCCACATCACGGAAGGCGAGAGCGGAGAAGTTACGAGTAACCATGAAGTTCGATTAATTGAGAAAATATCCTCAAGACCAGTCACCAAAGACAGGGCCATCCAGTGTAACGACATTTTTAAAAACCTATCTGAATCACTGCAAAAGGATATGAAAACTGTGATGACTAAGGGAGTGGCGGGCATCGGGAAAACCGTCTCTGTGCAGAAGTTCCTTCTGGATTGGGCTGAAGGAAAAGCCAATCAGGACATCAACCTAATATTGCCTCTTCCTTTCCGGGAGCTAAATTTGATGCTGGAAAAGAAACTCAGTCTTATGAGTCTTCTTGAACATTTTTTTCATGATCTAAAAGGTTTGAGCCCTTTAACTCTTGAAAACACCAAAGTTTTGTTCATTTTTGACGGTCTGGACGAGTGTCGAATGCATTTGAATTTCCGAAGAAAAGAGTTTTGCGATGTCACAAAGGAAACATCAGTTGTCAATCTTCTGACCAACCTCATCACAGGAAAAGTGCTTCCCTCTGCTTTGGTCTGGATAACCTCAAGACCAGCAGCCTCCTGCCTGATCCCTTCTAAATTCATTGACCGTGTGACCGAGGTACGAGGATTTAACGACCCTCAGAAGGAAGAGTACTTTCGGAAGAAAATCGCCGACCAGTTCCTTTCGAGCAGAATCATTTCACACATCAAGTCATCCAGGAGCCTTTTTATAATGTGCCACATCCCAGTTTTCTGCTGGCTTTCCGCCACGGTTCTCGAGAGTACGCTGGGCCAAGGCGAAACGACCCCCAACACATTAACGCAAATGTACACCCACTTTCTCATCATCCAAAACACCATCAAAAACAAGAAGTACTTGGAGGCAAAAGAGAAAGACCATGAAATGATCCTAAAATTGGGGGAAGTGGCTTGGAAGCAGCTGGATAAAGGAAATCAGATTTTCTATGAGGGAGATCTGAAGAAATGTGGGATCAATGTGACGGAAGCATCGGTTTACTCAGGACTGTTCACCCAGATCTTCAAAGAAGAATTCGGCCTTACCCAGAAGAAGGTGTTCAGTTTTGTGCACTTGAGTATTCAGGAGCATCTTGCGGCAGTATATGTGTTTTTCTCCTTTTGCAATCGAGGCCAACTTTCGGACAAACCCTCCGAACTTCAAGGTCTGTTGGGCGCTGCCTCACTTCACAAGTTCCACAAAGCTGCTGTGGAAATGGCCTTAAAAAGTAAGAACGGCCATCTTGACCTTTTCCTCCGTTTCCTACTTGGCCTGTCTTTAGAATCCAATCAAGCTCTCCTGCAAAACCTCCTTCCACAGTCACGAAGCAGGCTGCAGACAAACGAGGAGACGGTCCAGTACATAAAAGAGCAGATTCGAGAGGATCATTCATCTGACAGAAGAATCAATCTGTTGTACTGTCTTGTAGAACTCAATCACCACTCAGTCGTGGAGAAACTGGAAAAGGACTCAGGCACCCTGTCCGCAATTATGCTAATACCGGAAAAGTGGTCGACTCTGACTTTTGAGTTTCAGACCACAGAAGATGAGCTGGATGCCTTCGACTTGAAAAAGTACCTACGCAGACCAGCAAATCATTTTAAGGAATTTCTTACTCCGGACGAGGTTCTTCAACAGCTGCTACCAGCTGTTAAAGACGCCACTTCATCTAAGTAAGTTGCAGAAGGAATTCTCTGTTTTTAAATCATACTAAGCCCCAAATAATCTTCATTTCAGACATTTAGCAGACTCTACTGACCATGACAAGACATTTTTTTCTCCATTCAGTATGCAAGGCTGTTGTATCACACCAATCGGCTGTGAAGCTCTTGCACAAGCTTTCAGTGCAAACCTGTTAAATATCAGACGCCTGAACCTTCGGGAAAACCGGCTAAAGGATGCAGGGATGAAGTTGCTCTGTGCTGGGCTCAAAAGTTCTCACTGCAAAGTGGAGATTCTGGAGTAAGTACTATTCATAGATATACGAAGGAAAATATAGTGAATAATTGTTGTAAACGTCAGCGAACGAGGACGAGGTAGCAGAACTGTTCCGTTTTCTTCTCTGAGTTCATCCACCGCGTCTTGTTTCAGGCTGAGATACTGCGAACTTGGGGTGGAAAGTTGTGCAGCTCTCGCTTCAGCTCTCAGGTCAAATTCCAATCTGAAAGAGCTGAATCTGAGAGACAACAAGCGCATGACGGATTTAGGAATTACACAGCTCTCCACGGGACTGAAGAGTGAACGCTGCAAACTAGAGAGACTACTGTAAGTATGTTGACTAGAAAACTAGAATTTTAATAACAGTGACCTACTAGTCATCATTGGTTCATTGGATTTACGCCTGTCACTCTTCAAAATGTTGGATCGTTTATCAGTAACGCTGGCATGAGCCGTAGAGAAGATCTATTCCATAAAACCGTGGAAACCGTGATTCCATTGATCAACTAAAATTGGCATTTTATTTTTACAAATTTGATAGTGATATAGAAAGTTACACTTAAATTGTGATGCCTGTTGATTTTGGAAGTGGAATTTTTTAACAAAGTTGATGGGACCCATTTATTTTTTATTTTACAACACAAAAAGAGTTTTCACACAGATTTTTTTATGTTTGCTGCTATTTTTAAACTGTTTTTAATTGTTATTTAGCTGTAGTATTATTTTCTGTTTAGTTGTAGTATTTATTTTTGCCAGTTGAGGGGATAAAATCTGACCTCTGAGACCCTGATTGCCATAGACAAAATGTGGAAGGAGATGTTTATAAGTCTTTTGAATTTTTTACCGCATTGGTCATTTTATTATACAAAAGTGGCGTAATTTCACCAGCTGAAGAACTAAAGTTTATTGACGTGTAGTCATCTGCAACGTTCAACCCCCAACAGACTGTCTGGTTGCATGCTCTCTGAGAGAAGCTGCAGAGAACTGGCCTCCTGCCTCAGCTCTGAGTTCTCTAGTCTGAGAGAGCTGGAGCTGAGTTGCAACAGAATACTGGATTCTGGAGTGGAGTTTCTCTCAGATGGGATGCAAAATTTACGATGTAAACTTGAGAAACTTTTGTAAGTATTAACGTCATGCTCCACCTACACATATAAGACGTTTTATACGAAGCGTCCTAATAAACTTTCCTTATCTTAGCCTTCTTAATAAGGTCCTATTAAAAAATTTCGATTTAAAATCAACGGAAAAGGATTCACTTTCTCACATTTATCTTCTTCCAGCGTCTGCCGTTGTAAACTTTCAGGAAAAAGCTGTGTATTGCTCGCTTCAGCCCTGCACGCAAACCCTTCCAGTATAAGAGAACTCCACCTGAACGGGAACAACCTGCACAATTCAGAAGTGAACATGCTGTTAGCGCTGAAGAAGAACGCGCAGTATAAATTGGACAAACTTATGTAAGTGGTGGAACTACCAGTCAGAGTGGGTATACATTAGGGGTGCACGATTCAGAAAACCTTGCAGAGTTGTTATTATGCGACATTCAGAGACATTCTATGGTTTAGTAATATACAGAAAAATAAGGTTAGTGCCAGACGGAAACACTTCTTTATCCATTTGAAATCCATCTGGATACAGGATAAAACGATAAATATAACTATAGAAATAACAAATCATAAATAATTCCATAGGCGGCACGGTGGCGCAGTGGTTAGCGCTGCCGTCTCACAGCGTCCTGGGTTCGAACCCCGGGGACAGCCGTAGGGCCTTTCTGTGTGGAGTTTAGATGTCCTCCTCCCCGTGTTTGCATAGGTTTCCTCCGGGTGCTCCGGTTTCCTCCCAGAGTCCAAAGGCATGCACTATAGGTTGATTGGCGACTCTAAATTGACCCCGTAAGGTGTGAATGTGCATGTGTGTGTGTGTGCCCTGCGGTGTGTTGGCGCCTGCCCAGGGTTGGTCCCCGCCTTGCGCACAAAAGTTCCCGGGATAGGCTCCGGATAATTAGGGATACCAGATCAGGATTGAGGCGTCAACAGATCAAGATCTCCAACTTGAAGTGGATGGTTGCTTCATCGTGCCATCCTCTGAAGTTTGAGACCTTGGTGTTATCCTGGACTCCACTCTTTCCTTCCAGGCTCACATCAAAAACACCACCAAATCCGCATTTTTCCACCTAAAAAAACATCTCAAGTCTCCGGCCGTTACTGTTGGACTCCGTGACTGAGAAACTGATTCATACGTTCATCATCTCTAGACTGGACTATTGCAATGGAGTCCTGTTTGGGCTGCCCAGCAAGGTCCTAGATAGGCTACAGTATGTCCAGAACTCAGCAGCCAGGGTCCGAACACTGGCTGCCAGTTAAGTTTGGTATTACTTACAAAATCCTCCTCCTTACCTACAAATCGCTCCACGCTCTCGCTCCCCCAGTATTTATCCGATCTCCTCCATCCTTACACCCAGGCAAGGTCCCTGCGGTCCTCTGACAAGGACACTGTCCCATGCACCTGACTGCGGACCTGTGGTGACAGAGCTTTCCGTGTTGCTGCTCCTCGAATGTACCTCAGCACATTCGAAACGCCTCATAACTGGCTTCATTCAAAAAAATGTCTCAAAGCAGACCTATTCACTACAGCTTTTGGTCTCCAACCCCCCCTCCCCTAATTGTTCCTGTTAAGCGTCCTTGGGTTTTTTGAAAGGCGCTATATAAATCCAAGTTATCATTAGGGCTGGGTTCCAAAAAATCGGTTCACCGATCAATGTCGATTCTCATTCGGAAAATACGATATCGATTCCAAAATTGGCGGATCGATCTTTTCCTGCGGCTACGCACTACTTCTCGCGACCGCGCAAGGAGAGCTATAAAAACGTGAGACCGGCCAAACCCAAACCAAATAGAGCCATGGCTGAAGCTGCTCCGCTCAAATCACCGTCTGGCCTAAACGCCGACGTTTGGCAACACTTTGGTTTTAAAACAAGTTATTTTATAACCAAGCAAAACTAGTATTGACGCAACAAAATTTGTTAATGAATCGATATCGAATCGAATCGAGAATTGAATCGGATCATGACCTTGTGAATCGGAATCGAATCGATTCAGGCAATCAGCAACGATACCCAGCCCTAGTTATTATTATTATTATTAAGATAATATTACTTCATTCGCAAATGAGGACATGTTGGAGTGCTATGGCAAGAAGTAAAATGAATCAACTGTTTATTCTGGGAACATTTTCCTCCTCCTCCATCGTCACATTAATCATCACGTGTTCCTGTTTTTCTCTCCTGCAGATGGTAGGATTCAACGCTAGTTGAAATCATCAGTTAAGAAGCTTGGAAATATACCACCATCTCTGCCAGACTGGACAGACCTAAACTAAGATCCTTTTGTAGGAGGTAAAACAAAAAAACTAAAGTCATTTCCACGTGTACGTTTTTTTAGACGACAAGATGACTTTTACAGCACTAAGATTCCCAGTTGGGAGAAACTAATCTTGAACATTTCACTGCTGATATTTCACGTTTGTAAAGATTTGTCATACCTTTTTGCATTTTTTTCCAGTGAAGTGTGTGTATTTTGTATGAATGTTTCGTGGTCATATCATTATTATTTTGTCTTTGTAGCTGAAAGGTACAATTTTTTTTTTTTTTATCACAAACTGAACATTCAATTTGCCTTGCTGGTTTTATTTTGCACCAGTGACTTGCACATGTAGCCTTGAAATGATTTGTGTTGCAACATATGATCATATTTATTATTTTTCGCTATTATATTTATCATTCTCTACATTAAGTAAAGCTCCACCCTCAACACAAGGTTGAAAGCTGTTGTCAAGTGGTTGTGGCACAGAAAAGGAATGATGGAGTGGACCATGTTTTAGGAAGTGAAAATGAAAAAAGTGAGTGATTATTTGTCATTGTGAACACACCACAGCACAGCACACAGTGCACCACAACCAAATGTAACCCATCCGTGAAGGAGCAGCAGGCAGCTAACAAGGGCAGCACCCGGGGAGCACTGCTTGGGGACGGTACGTTGCTCATAAGTATCTCAGTGGTAACTTTACCGGCCCTGGATTCAAACCTGCGACCTTCTGATCACGGGGCGAACACCCTACCGTTACGCCACCAACTGCCAAAAAAGAAGAGCTCCAATGGGAGATCTGTACGCATCTCATATTGTGATAAACTTACTATATGTTCGTTTTTTGTACGGAAATTAGAAAGTAAAAGTGCATAAACTCACAATGCCAACTTAAATGTAAAAATAAAGCAGCGTTATCATTGCTTTGACTCATTTTAATAAAGGCTCGGAACATCTCACGTGCCTCATATTATTAATAGTTTAGAATACAGCAAATATTATTTTTTATTGGCTTCTTACAGCTAGGGTTCTAAACACTGTTGTTTTTAGAATAAGGCAGTCGCTTACCGTGCATTGTGGAAAAAGCAATGTCATCACATGATTACATGCCACATGCTATATTTTCTAAGAATTATTTTCCACAAATCTCTGTCTATCCTCCAAATGGCAGGCATGCTTAAGCAAAATAAACAAATATGATAACTGCCATATTGTGGGAACTCGAACAAATTCGATAAAGATTCGTATTAGACAATAATTTTGACAAAGACAAGTATCTAATGTGTGTTGTTTTTATGGCTTTTCAAACTAGGGAGAAGGAAATAATATTCAGACGCACAGATTAGGCTTGTTCTGTCAGGCCAGGAGACGCAGAGTCTATGACTACGTACCATCACACTAACTTGAATGTCCTTGAACCGTGTTACAGTAACTGGCCTGGATTCAACAAGAGTAAAGGTCAACAAACAGTAACCACTCTGTTGGTTTATTGTACGTGGGGTGAATCAAAAACCTTTTGCTTGAACTGCTTCCTTGGCTCACTTCCCTTACAACACTCGTCTCAATAGTGTGAAAGAAAGAAGGGTTAACCCTATAGTGACCGAACTGAAGTTTCAGTTCATGATAAAGCTTTTAATTTCTATTTATTCGTATCGACGCCTCAGTAGTTTCAGAGATTCACAGACACCTTTCAAAAAGCAGGAATGTGCACAGAATAAATAATAGTACAAGTCAACACATACTCAAGGTGAATAATCAGATCATGTGAATCATCCTACTGACTAATGCGAACAAAAGCCAAAAGCCAAACCAGTGAAACCAGTCAGGCAGCTGTGGTTCTAAAACCACGGCATTCATTTAGAAAGCTAGGGGCCTTGAATTTGAGCATGTAATAATAATAATAATAATAATAATAATAATAATAATGAAAACAACAACAATAATAATAACATTAATATTAATATTATTATTATTAATAATGATGATAATAATAATAACATTAATTCTAATAATAATAATAATAATAATAATAAATAGAAACAATAATAATATGGCTATTAATATTATTAATAATAATAATAAATAATAACATTTAACAACAACAACAACAATAATAATAATAATAATAATAATAATAATAATAATAAATAATAGTATTATTAATATAATTAATAATATTAACATCATTAATGTTAATATTATTATTATTATTATTATTATTATTATTATTATTATTATTATTAATAATAATAATAATAAATAATTTAGCAACTGGATCGACCATACTGGTCTAGGTTAAACCACAATTATTGATAAGAGGCTCTTACTGGTAGTAATAGTAATATGATTAATAATAATAATTCTGAAAAGCAGTAATTTAAGCTTTCGTTTCCAGTCCTGACAGAATAATTTAATGAGTTTGCAAAGTGGACTTGAATCTGAGTTAATACTAAAGGTCCACGAGGTGGCAGTAAAACCTCACAATAACAGCTTTCGCATGTAATTAAAAAAATAAGATCCACTTTTGGCAATAAGCAGAAATCCCTTTGTTTATTCTGCCTTATGATTTATTACCAAGCTACTGATATTTCGGACGAACCACTGTTTCTCTCTTTCTGATTCCCAGCTTTAATTTGACTCATTACAGTCCCACTTTGTCCGAATCCCATCCAATTTGGACCCACTTTCTCTACTTCCACATAATTACGTCTGAAAACCTAGACAAACATTTAAACACTTCAGGACTGAGGAGCTGTTCTTGAACAAATTCCCTCATTTCCTCCAGTGTGGGAGACGCATCATTGCGGAGCATTTCCTTGAGATGATGAAGTGTCTTTCTGTCTGTCTGTCTCTCACCTCACACTCCTTCTTTACCTTGCCGTCTGCTCCCTCGCTCGTCTGTGAACGCTCCAATCTGCGACTGTAAATTAAATCTAAAACACATGAGGGGGAAATCCTACCTTTTTTTGTGGAGCGGCCCAAGTCCTGGAGTTCGGAACTCGGGCCAGGAACCGTTAGCCTTTGCCTTCTGTTACGCAACTAACACACGCCACACACACACACACACACACACACAGATCCCCAACCCCAATTCCAAACCCAACCCGTCTGAACGAAGCGTCTGCGAAAAAACCTTGAGAGGCCTGGAAATATCATGTCAACATCTGAGGCAGACGAAGACCCGAATATCTCCCTCTCTCTCGCCCCCTTTTTCTGTTAATTTACTATTTAAACAGACAGGAATGCGAAGCTACACAGCCATTTTATTAGCCATTTGGAAGGCAGCACGGAGGGAGTGAATACCATTCATGATTCTTTCTAGATCATGCCGCGTCCTATAGGCTCTGACAGTCGGAAACATGTGAAAGCAATAGATTCCCCGTCACGTCGTGGGGTCGGAGCGTTATGTCATGGCTGCTTTCGTCTAGGAAATTTGTCAAGTGATACTAAACTAAAAGGGCTCTAGCCAAAACGTCTGTTATTCAGTAAACGTTTGTATTAACAACGTAAATTCACAGGGACAATGGGCCTCATTCACTAACCGTTCTTAAGAAGAAATTTGTTCTTAACCCAAACTTACGCAGAGCTATTTATACCATCCGAAATATAGGGAAGTTGATTGTGTCCCTAAATAAACACGCTAGTTTTGTTTCTAAAACTTTTGGCGCTAAACGTTTCTAAAACTAGCTGTTCGCACATTTCCACAAGTAAAGTTAACTATATTTTGCATAAGCCTCTTATATTTAAATTAAGTTGCTAAAGTGGTCACTACAAGTATTTTACACCAATGTGAACGCAAGTGTGTATATTAGGTCCAAAGTTTTGTTGCAAGGCCTAAAAGAAAATCACAAAATCTAGCTGTTTACGAAAATATAAATGCGCACATTTCCGTTAACGAAGTCGCTAGATTAGTCTCTAGACTCTTATTTTGAAAACGAGTTGCTAAAGTGGCGTAGAACAGCGTTTCCCAATCCCAGTCCTCGCGGAACACCGCTCGGCACAGATTGGAGTTTCCCGACCCACAGCACAGCTGATGCTACCGATTAGCTAATTAGCAACGTAGGAGCGGCGTGCGGCGGTGCAGGAAATCTGCGAATCTGCGCAGAGCGGTGTTCCACGAGGACCGGGATTGGTAAACGCTGGTGTAGAAAGTCGCTAATGTGTGTATATGTCACTAGATTTGCTGTTAAGCTCTTATATAGAAGGTTGCTAAGTGCTAAACTAGCTGTTTTATTCGCAAATGACCATAAATGTAACAGCTAGATTTGTCTCTAGCCGTTTGTTTTGAAATCAAGTTACTAAAGTTGTCTAGAAAGTTGTTCTCATGTTAGCAAGTTTTTAGTTTGTACATAAATGTCACTAGATTTGTTGCTAATAGGGCCTGGCAATTTGCTAAATCTAGCAGCTAATTTGGCAACACTGACGTCTTTACAATCTAACTTGCACAACTTCATTCAAACGTGCTAATAAGGTGACATTTTTATGAGTCGCCTTATTAGCAGTGGCTGCAAATGTGGCAAACTGAAAGAAAACCAATGTTTAATGTTTTAAGTAAATCCCCACTAGCCTTCTTTCATTCATTCTTACTCACATTAACACCTTCTGACCGTGTGTAGAACCAGCTCAAGGCTTGACCGCCCAGGCTTGCTTGGAAACGTACAATGCGCGCTAAAAATCCCCATTATCTTCCATTCGCTGATCTTTTTGGCCCCGTGCTCCTTTTAAGAGCAAAAATGAGCTCACTCTTTGACCGCTGACCCCTTCTGGCCCCGGCGCTGAAGCCCTGGCTCTTTGAGAGAGGTCCACGAATGCGGGGATCGATAGACGGGTCGCTTAATGTTTCTCCCTGCAGCCTCTCAGTCCGCCGGCAACGCGGGAGAGCTCGGCTTTTAGAGCCGTAATGCCGGTCACCTGGGCATTCTTTAACCCGAGAGTTCGCTCAGTCTGTGCCTGGGAAAAAAACAGAACAGGTGGGCCGAGGCGAGGCGCATCAAAGTGAGGATGCTTTTGCGGTTTTGGCTCCGTCGCCACGGCCGAGCGCTCGGCTTCCCTTAACGTCACCCCGGCGTCTGCTGCAATGATCGCAGCGTAGACAGGGACAGCACCTAATGTTCAGAGAGAAGACGACGAAAACCGCCGGCACAAAATGAGTCAGACAGACTCAGGCCAAGACGTCATTTGGACGCTGGCGAAACTGTAGTAAACACAAACCACACTTGCCGGGCACTTTGGTGTGGAAATCCTGCTTTGTGTTTATACTTTTACACCACATATCTACAAAATCATTCGCTGGTGGTCAGCTGCTGACCCCCAGACTGAACTGCTTCATTTACATCAGCGATGATCTTGATCATTATTTCTTGTTTTTAATCATCATTTTTAACCCCTTTTGATCATTTTATTTTCAGTCTTTTCTTCAGGAATTACACATCTAATTACTTTCATGGTTTGAGGTGGTTGTAGATTTAAATCCAGCTCCATCCTCCAGCACTACATCACTGAGTCCGTGAGCAAAACTCTTAACCCCTGGGACAAAATCTGGGCAGCGCATTAGACCTCAAGAATGATTTTTCTGACTCTAAACTGATCTACACTAACATTTATCAGTCTTGTTGACGCTTCGTCAACAAGAGCGACATTTTCCTAATTACAGCAACTTGGAGCCCAACGGTGTAGTGCTGGAAGTAGGATGAAGAAGGATTTGAACCTACGACCTCTTGGTCCATAGATGGGTATCCTACCCTACCACTAGACCGCCACAACAACCACAAATGTAAGTGAACGTGAGTAAATATTTGTCCTTGTGAACACACCACAGCACAGCACACAGCGCACCACAACCAAATGTGACGAATCCGTGAAAGAGCAGTGGACGGCGCCCGGGGAGCGGTGCTTGGGGACGGTACCTTGCTCATGAGTACCTCAGTGGTACCTTATTAGCCAGTCCTGGGATTTGAACCGGTGACCTTCAGATCACGGGCGAACTCCCTAACCGTTACACTACCAACTGTCTAGTTTGTTTGTTTTGTTAAGTTCTAATATTTGGAACTATGGCACGGGAGAACGTGCAAATTGGCCCCACGGCCGACCCGGGGATCAAACCCAGCACCCTGCGCCACAGTGCCGCCCCTAAAACAGGAATTATACAAATAAAATAAACAACCACTTTAACATCAACACTCGCTAAAAATTCACAAACTTTCAAAGGTGGGACTTTTATAAAACCATCAGCCACAGTGTCTTTTGTTTCCAACTGTCTAGTTACGCTACTACTTTGAGATACTTGCTGGTCTTACACCGACCACACAAACACACACACATTTAAGACCGCGTTTCTGTTAACATTCTGGCCCCCTGCGCTAAACGTGCATCGTGCTATGTGAACGCTATAGGGATTTATATAAAAACGGACGTCCAAGCGGTGGCCAGAGAAAGGAAATTCCTCCGTGTTTACTGCACCGCAAACTTCCTTGTAGGCCCGCTGCGATTTTGACGGGAGGAGGACAAAGCACGGGGCGTCCCGAAACGATTTGCAACGCCTCCTCGAAAAACGTTTCACGTCACAATGGCTGTTAAAAAAAACCCAGCTGATGATGGACGTGGAGGACTGGGGACGAAACGAGTGTATTAAGTTGCTCTCGAGCTCTCCAGAAAACGGCACAAAATTCAGATGCACAAGCTCTTGGGTAAAAGAGTTTCTCCCCCAGATGGAAGAGTTGGTGGGAAAAAAAATCAGACTAACGTTGCTCTGTGCGAGCCTTGGAGACCATTTTTGGGGGAATCATTGATAAAATAGCGCATGGGACCCATACTTAAAGTTATACGTAGCACACTAAAGGTGAAAAAGTACGAAAAGGATCCACAAAAGCTTAATACGTGGACCCTCACATTACTAATAACATCAATTGTACTGATGTAATAGAAGCAGTGAAAGTCAGAAAATTTGCTGCTCATTCATTTTTTTCAAGTTTCATAAAGGCCACATATGCCGAGCGGTCGCTATCAGTCGCAAAGCGTAATTTATATAAGAATCGCAATCAGCGATTTTATGAAATGTGTGTTAGAACGATTCAGGCTCATATTCTGTTGCACCTACACTGAACTAAGATGGGAAATGGGGTTTCAGATTTGTGACATGCAGATTTATGAAGATATACTACATTTATGGCCATGTTTTCATGTTTGTGCTCCGGCATTGCTAAGTCTCGGCCTTGTCTCGGACACGCACTAAAAATAATATTTGTTATTAATTTTTTTTTTTCTATTTCCAGATGGATACCATTTAAATGAAGAAGTATTTCCGTCTGGCACTAACCTTATTTTTCTTCATTCTCACTACTTCTAGTTTTATCTACAGCTTCAGCACTTTCATACTACATTAAGCAAAAAAGTCTAATGCTACAGGCATGAACGGTGTAAAACGTGCATTGGTCCAGTCTCTGTCTCGATTTGGTCTCGGTCCTCCAGAGTCTTGACCTCGTCTCGGTCTCGACACACTCTGGGCCAAGTGGCAGGGCTTGGAGACAGAATTGGGATTGGGCCTTCGTCTCTCTCTCCTGCTCTCACTCTCTCTTTGCATTACAGGAACTATTGAGTGTGTTTTGTCAGGGTTAACGACAGCCAGAAGACAGAACACAGGGGTCATTACTCCCTCTTCTTGGTGGGCTAATCAATAAGGAGGGATCATTAGAATGAAAAGATGGACACTGACTTCACTCCGGCTTTCTCCCCCGAGGGAAGAACGAGGAGCGAGGAAGGAGTTTGTGGACGGCTGAAAGGCTTCTGGAGCGCTCCACCACTCCCGGCTAACGCCGAGTCGCCCGCAGCAGGCCAAGGCTGATGGTGCGCGGTCAACCTCCAAAGCTGCTTTTAAGCCATTAAGGGAGGAGACAGCTGTAATCAAATACTCGCAACCTCCTGCAGCCTAGAAAACGGCGGAGTGGGTCGGGTTTAAACGGGCAGGGTTTCAATGCAGGACTTGTTTGGGAACTTGTTTTTATTGGTTAAAAAAGCCAGTAGCTGGGTATAACTCGGAGATTTTCATTGCCATTAAAATCTCCTTTAAGGCACAAACCAATTAAACTGATGCATGACTGAGCTACGTTGGCGATCTTGCTTGGGATGATCTATATTTGTTCAGAATATTTAGTCGTTGATGATAGCTTAAGACCAACAAGTTCTGCCGTCGTAAAGCTAACTTCCCCAAATCCGTCATATCAAGTCGGTCAACTGAATTGAATAAAAGCAGATCGAGCTGGAACTTCTTGATCTAAAATTAGATCTAAGTCCGAGTTTTTGAGTGATAAAGACTAGCGGTGTGAATCTTCACTGGTCTCAAGATTACGATTTTCAGGTCAAATTTTTTAGCATTTTCTTTCCGTTACTTTTTATAGATTTGCAATAAATTCATTATTCATAAAGATGTCGAAATAATCTGGAAATGTTTGGAAAAATTTAGCAAATGAAATAAAAAGTGATTTCAGTAGTCAAACTAACTGGATTGTATGACACAGACCACCTGCAATGCTGTCACAGACCGCCAGGGGTTAGAAACCGCCGGTTGAAAGCCTCCGATGTAATCTTTATGGTTTGCCACTGCATCGATGGCGATTCGTCCATCGCGATGCATCAATTATGTGATTAATTTTCCCCTAGTATAGCCTGGTATCTGATGTGCCTAGGTTACAATGTTGATTTGACGTATATTTGCTCCAATTCATAGCCTAAAAATGCCTAAAAATGTGATACTGGGAAGTGTCAGTGTAGAAACAGTGCTATTAAAGTTAATGCTAATAATATCAACTTAATTACTCAATTTTTAAAAGCATTTCTTCATGTCCCCAACCCTTTGCCCATCAACCGCCTCAAACAGAATAGAAGCTTCTTGGTTTTATTTTAAAAATTCAATTGGTACAGATTGTCATCTGTTATAGCTGTGCTACGGTGTTGATTTTTAGCCCTTATTTGCTATCTTCAGCCCCAAAAATCAGATGTTGGAAAGTGCTAATCATGCAAAAAAGGCTAGTTGTAGCTAGGTAGCTGTATGCAAATGAAATCAGTCTAATTAGCTAATTGCTAGCGTTTTTTCATTTTTGTATTAAATATTTCTTCACGTCCCCCAAAAAGCCTCCCCATAAACCGCCAAAAGCAGGCGCGTCGAACAGAATAGAAGCAGATGGCAAAGTCGTCTTGGTTTGATATTTCCGAGACATCTGGACGACTTAATTTTTAAACGCCTTTTAACATGTCATTTAAACGTGATTTGTGTGGGTGACTCGGTGGACGTGGAAAAGGCTAAAGATCATTCGTAGGTACAAGAGAGGGAGCAGCTAGCGCACGCGCCTGCTTGCGGTTAAGTTTCGATGACGGAACGCAGTCCCAAGACGACTCCAGCGTCTGATGGGACGACGTCAAGGCCCTACCTGAGACCAGGTGGAACTCATCTGAGGTGGAGGAGGACAGAAAAGACACCAGCACTGTGGGAGCTGACCTGTAGGGATGGTATTTGGAGAATTAAGGATCAAATTTTTGCTTAATCACAATCTTTTCATTCTTAGAAACTACAGTGAGGTTTTAAATTGAGCATTTGCAGAATTCCAAATGATTTACATTGACTTATTGTCGATATCATTTCTTCATAATTAAACTCTCCTCATCCACCAATAATTAGTGTTGCACCAATAAGGCGAATTTCCTAGTCAAGGATTAAGCTTAGTACTAGACTATCTTTGAGTCTGAATGGTAAATCTATATTTGTAGCGCAATTTAGTCCAAGACTAGGTTTAATCCATGAGCAAGAAACTAGTCTATAGGACCAATTTGCCGGTTGAGGATTAAGCCTAGTCCTAGACTAACTTTGAGTCTGAATGGTAAATCTCTATTGGTAGTGCAATTTAGTCCAAGACTATTTTTAATCCATGAGCAAAAAACCAGTCTATAGGACCAATTTGCCAGTTGAGGATTAAGCCTAGTCCTAGTCTGGCTTTGAGTCTGAATGGTAAATCTCTATTGGTAGAGCAATTTAGTCCAAGACTAGGTTTAATCCATGAGCAAGAAACCAGTCTATAGGACCAATTTGCCAGTTGAGGATTAAGCCTAGTCTTAGACTAACTTTGAGTCTGAATGGTAAATCTCTATTGGTAGCACAAATAAGTCCAAGACTAGGTTTAATCCATGAGCAAGAAACCAGTCTATAGGACCAATTTGTCAGCTGAGGAGTAAGGCTAGTCTTAGACTAACTTTAAGTCTGAATGGTAAATCTCTATTGGTAGCGCAATTTAGTCCAAGACTAGGTTTAATCCATGAACAAGAAACCAG